>CAODLS011041579.1:0-45804 GCA_948243855.1 Flueggea neowawraea
AAAATTTTACTTTTAAAAAAGGTATGACAATGCAAAAATATAATAATGTAAATAAAAATAATATAATGAAAATTTATTTTACTAAAAAAATTATAGTAACAATAATTAATTTTTTGTATTACTAAGAATAAATATAGTAAAAAAGTGAGAGACTTTTGAGATTGAATTGAATGAGAGAATTTTGAGAGAATGGAACACAAATTGTGTGAAAATTTTGAGAGTATGGGTGGAAATGAGCTTAGCTGCTCGTGAGCGGTTTGGAGCTCGGCTCGATAAAAGGTGGTGCTCACAGATCGGCTTGATAATAAATGAGCCGAGTTTGAACAAAATCTTGTTTTAATAAATGAGAAGAGTTTGAACACCCAAAAACTCGGCTCGAAAGTTCGCCAACAAACTCGTTTGTAGACAAATTGTAGACTCGTCTATATATATACACACGTGCGTATATATCTGTGTGTGTGTTAAACTAAATTATAAAAAAATATGTTTATATTTGGAATAGTATTTAATATTTGGGCCACATCAACAAAAGTTCAAACTTACACTAATTGACCTTGTCTATAAAAGTATATGCATACTTGTATAAGATGATCTAATATTATATTGAACTTGTAAAACAAATTGAAACTTCTAATAGTTCTTGATTCAATTATATGCTCAACATAATTTTATTGAACTAACATAAATTTGATTATACTCTTTTTAGAGCTGTTTCCAAAGTTAAGCTAGTGAATTTCGTCTACGATTTATTTGAGTCTTTGTTGAGCCGAGCTTGAAAAGTTCGCGAACAAACTCATGAGCTCGCGAGCCTTGTGATGAGCCGAATTTGAACAAGATTTTGAGCTCGAGAGAGAACTCGTGTTCTTGTTCAAGTTCAAGCTCGAAAGATTTTAAACAAGCAGATCTTGAACACTCTAAAACTCGGCTTGACTTAGCTCGGCTCCAGTCATATTTGATAGTGAGTGAAGTATTTATAGAAAAGGAAAAAAAAAATAAAAATGGTCCAACGGTCACTTTTGTGACCGTTTGACCCAATAAGTTGCCACGGTCCACTCTCCATCTCCAACTCTAACGGTGCACTCCAACTGGGCCGCGGTTTATGATTAGTCCTCAGTTTGGGCCGATGGTTTAAACAATCGGTTATGATTGAATTGCCAGAATCGAACTGATATCTAGCGGTTTAGACGATTCCGGTTTAGGGTCGAATCGCCGGTCAGGTTTCGGGTGGAATCGCCGGTCCGGTTCCATTATAGTCCTCAGCTCTCAAGTCTCATCTATCAGTGACCAGTCCCACATCGTACAATCCTTCCATTCCTCGCGCTTTTCGCTTGCAAACTAAATCAACAGGAACACAATGTAATGTGCGTGGAAATTAGTGGTCTTTATTGTAACAAAGATAGTATTTTGCTTTGAAGTCTGTTGCGTTAGGTTTTGTTTTTCCCGTGTCAATGGATGATGGAAGTTCTGAGACATACAGCTCTCTTGGTAACTCTCTTCGACTCTCTCGTCCTGTTCTCAATTTCTTTATGCTTATCCAAATGGGTCCCAACTGTGCGGCTTGTGGGAATTCTCTTGCTTGTTTTCGAGTATGTTTGATTGAACAAAAGATTATTTGAGCCAAAGGTCGGTTGCACAATTGAAATTGAAAATTTTTGGATATGTTAGAAAGTGTCATTAGCTATGCTGAGACTCATTAATGCGAATTAAAATTCTTGTCACTTGAAAAGGATGAATAGTTGTATGCCATCTCTTCATTGCCTGTTTTAATGACAAGCCTTTGCCATGTGCTGATATGGTTGCAATGTTACTTTAGCTTCACATGGAATGTATACTGAATTATTGCAAGGAAATATATTTTGGGTTTCATTTGTTTGTGTTGTTGTAGAAAATTATGCTACAAGTTTGTCTCTCTGTTGTGAAATTGTTTGTTTTGAGGAAAAGATGAAAACATTTGTCATGCAGATGCGTTGGAATGCAAAAATTTTAGATCTCGAAAAGAGCCCGATGAATTTCTTGCATCAGTCAAGGCGGGAGATAATCAGCCATTCGATTTTGTACACTCGTTGTATGGTAGGTACCAGTCATTTAATTAGGGGATGATCCTGAATATATGTTTAATAGCACTACATGCCATGAAATTTAAAATCATTTTTTTTTTAGTTTTTACTTTATAAGATTGTTGTGGAAATTAAATAATTTGTGTTGGAGATGTTTTCATCCGTTGGTCTAGTCCAGGGTTTTCCATCTTTCTGGTGCATTTTTTGCTGACATGTACTTCATGAAAAATGAGGTGCAAAGTTTTGCCTTGTGTATCTGCGATATTGAGCATTTACATTGTCCTTGAGAAGTCACATGTAGCATGAGTCACTGGAATAGAGGAACTTTCATGGGATTCTCTTGTGTGTTTATAAATTTGTAAGTCTAGATGATTGTGAACTTATTATTCACCTTCACGTTTGCTGTTTGAAAAAACCAATTTGCTGTAGCTGAAACCAAAATTGATTACCTGCAATGTTAACTATTTACATTATGCAATATTTGAAACCTTTTTAAGCTCTAGGATGAGGTTGCTCCTTTTCTGTTTCTTCAATGGAGTCTTAAGTTCAATTTAAACATATTGAAATTCATAGCATAAAACTTCTTATGAGTTTTCCACAGAGGGCATCATAGCCGGAGGTGCTGCTGGAATGATCGCAGAGGCAGCTTTATACCCAGTTGATACAATAAAAACTCGATTGCAGGCAAGTCTGATACATTTTCTCACTCGGCTTGTATTTTTTTACATAGGAAACGCCATACAATTCAGATATTTGTGCAGGCTATTAGGGTCTGTGTCTCTACACTATGCTGTGCATTTTCTGGAACTAATTTCATAGTAACCTCTTTGCTAAAATTAGAATATGTATCCTTTCAATTCTTGTCTAAACAATAAGATCTCAGGTTTTGACACTCAACTGTGGTAGAATGACAGGCACTGCAAATAATTATCCGTAGTTATTTGATGCTAATCCAAATTCCTACAGTGGTGGTGTTATTGGAGCCTTTTCTATGATGGTTTATTTGAAATTAAATTTTGAGTAACTTTCTATCGGTTATATGGTTTGAATACCCTGATTGACAAACCTCTAGTGCATTATGGATTAATCTGACTTTTCAATTTACTTACAGATATACATGCATATCAAAAGTTAATTTGTCTTCATGTTGAGTATTGTAGAAACTTAGGCACAGAGTTTGATAGAAATAGTGTTGTAGTTTTCTGCCTACATCCGGAACTCTATTTATATACAGTAGGAAGAATCTACAATGATTCTACACAAGTAAATATACAGAATAAATTACACAATCTACTTCTAAGAATACTCAATCAAATATTCTGCATAATAAACCTTCCTATTCATAATATACTTTCTGACAAGTATTGACTGTTTTTCTTCCTATATTAGGCTGCTCAAGGTGGAGGAAAAATTGTTTTGAAGGGTCTTTATTCTAGACTGGCTGGAAATTTAGCTGGTGCCCTACCGTCAGTGCTCCCTCTGTCTCTTTCTCTCTGTTCAGTTCTTTGTTTCTGTATAACTTTTTTCTAAAACTTGAAGAAGTAAAAAACTCTATTTTTGGATGAACTCTATTGACAGGGCAAACCATTAGTCCTCTTGGAAGAAGAGCAATTTTACTTTATTCCTTTTCCTCCTTTTCTTGTAGGCTCAGCAACCTGTCTATTTAAATGGCCAAGTTGTCCATAAAGGGGGATAACAGAAATCATAAATTATAATTTCATGTGTGACCTTCTGTTAAATCATGCATTTTGTCTGTGACATTATGGATTGGACCATATTTAGCATAACATGCCCCCATTGTTGAAACCTTGGTGTACCTAATTTTGAAGCAAACTATTTTGATTCCAAGTGGGATTTTCAATCATTTCTTTGTGTTATTTGACTATCCAATTCATTGCTACTCTACTACCTTCCTTCTTGTCTTATGATTATAATTGAATCTTTCGCTTAAGTGAACACACAGATTCAATCCACAAGAAATTGAATGCTGTAATGTTGAATGAAGGTGAGATTTAAAATGAAAGAATATGTGACATCTTTTGTATGGCTTTCTTCTTGTTCAATATCTACTTTTTATTGTTTGTTTAATTAAGATCTACTTTTTGTTCTATTTTTCCTTTCATTTGCAATTTTGGATATCGTGCAATATCATCCAAGTGATTGAATTTTTTTTTCTCAATGAGCAATTGATGATGCTTTCTCTCTTTATCTCCAGGGCTTCTGCCATTTTTCTTGGAATATATGAACCTACAAAGCAGAAGTTGCTAAAATGTTTGCCTGAACACCTTAGTGCTATAGCTCAGCTGGTAAGATTCCTAACATGTGACAATTTGCTAAACCAATTGTTCTTTTAAAAAAAATTATTTGCCACAATCTTATATTGGATTTGAATGCAAAAGTTTTAATGATTTGAGTTTCTAGACATGTAACCAAATTGTTTCCACTCTGTTCATTTTCCTTTTTTCCACAATTTTCCTTTCTGTCAATGTAATGTTAAATTTCTTGAGTATAAAACTATAAATTGGTATTATAGTTATTTGCAACTAAATTGAGAATGTTCTTTCAGAAGGAAAAAAAAAGCCACTAGAGAAGTCAAAGTCTTCACTTTTCATTTTATGAGTTACTGATTGTAGATTTTCCTCTTCTCAACAATAGAACTTTCACAATCCAATATATGGGATATAGCTTTTCTTTTATATTTTAACAGGTTTGAAGACTTCGTTCAGACTGCAGGTGCCATTGGAGTTGTCGTTTCTTCCCTTGTCCGTGTGCCAATAGAGGTAGTTAACTTTGCTTCTTTTTTTTCCCCCTTTACAAGATATTTCTTGTTTCCTTGAGGTCTCTTCGGCATTTTCAGGTTGTCAAGCAAAGGATGCAAACTGGTCAATTTGCTTCAGCTCCTAATGCAGTTCGTTTTATTGCTGCTAAAGAGGGTTTCAAAGGTCTCTATGCGGTATGCTATATACGTTTAAGGCAGCCTTTGATTTGCATTTTCATCCTTACAAATCTCTTATAGAGAATATAACACTTTTTCTTTGTGAAATCAAGATAAATTGATTCAAACTATTGCAATTTTTTGTTTCACTTGTTATCTAGATATCATTATCTTCTGTATTGCTTTATAATCTAAACTGTTTTTAACTGTAATTATGCATGTGAATCCTTTATTCCCCTCAGATTTTGAGCTATATTTATCACACAACTCTTACTATATTTTATAACATGTAGGGATATGGCTCCTTTCTATTACGAGATTTGCCTTTTGATGCTCTCCAATTTTGTGTCTATGAGCAACTGTTACTGGGATATAAGCTGGCAGTAAGTGTCCTTGTAGTGTTATTTGTCATCTTTTGTGTTTGAAGCCCAATTATGTCATGTAGGATGGATAAAACACTGATAAAGGCAAGACAAATTATAGTTTGACAAATTGAAACCCAGTCTGCAGATTAGCTGCTACATGTTAAACATGGAATCATATAATGGCTTTTTACTGATTTAAGTCTGTTTTGTTGGCAAAATGGGATCACACTTGTCTTTTTCTGATAATTTCAATTGGAATCAAAGACTATTGGTTTCCTTCGCTTTTACGGGATGAGCATTTATTTCTTTAATCTGCAGGCGCAACTAGATGTGAATGATGCTGAAATTGCTCTAATTGGCGCTTTTGCTGGTAATTTATTATTTTCAGAAGCATCTAACATTGCACTTATACCCTACTAACTGTTGACCTTATTCAGCTATTGTGTAGCAACATTTTTTCTTTAAAAGTTGAATCTGTGTCCCAGTCAGGACTTATTGGGGTCCTCGTGAAATTTTCTACTCAAAATTGTGCCTTCCATGTGAGACTTAGTGTAACTCTTTCAAAAGTAAATTTTGTGTGCCTGTGTTCCATTGGATGTAAAGTTTCTACAATAGCATATAATCTGAGAACAATTACAACCACTTGGTTGTATATTTGAAGGATAATCAGGCAGATGCGGCACATGGCACATATTAATAACTGCTTGTCCTTTTTCATTTTGAGTTTTCGCTTTTCACTCTACTGTTAATTACCTTTGTATTCTATGCATGTCATTTGACTTAATATTTCTGCCATGTCCCACTATAGAGGATCACAGTTGAAGCAAGAAGAACTATTGTTACAGCAGTTTCACTTGCCTTCTTCTCATGTATAGTTTTGCTTTGACTAGAAATATATATAATCCCTGGATTTATGAATTACCTATGCACGTGAATTATCATATTTACATTGCTCAGGAGATCTAATTCAGCAAATCTGGTTTGTTTGCAGGTGCGATAACTGGAGAA
Organism: Flueggea neowawraea; assembly: GCA_948243855.1. Classification (NCBI taxonomy): domain Eukaryota; kingdom Viridiplantae; phylum Streptophyta; class Magnoliopsida; order Malpighiales; family Phyllanthaceae; genus Flueggea; species Flueggea neowawraea. The sequence continues at coordinate 6,366 of CAODLS011041579.1, forward strand.
CTAACTACTCTTGATGTTGTGAAGACTAGATTGATGGTTCAGGTGGATGATAAATTTTCCATGTTTTGTTATGGCTTTAATCCAATTTCTTTTTAACTATTTTAGAGATGCTTATATTCGCTGCATCTTGTGTGTGTATTTCTGTATTTTACTATCTTGGAATGTCATACCATTTCTTCCTCATTTCTTTACAGGGATCAGCAAATCAGTACAAAGGGATTTTTAACTGCGCCAGGACTGTTGTTAAAGAAGAAGGAACTCGTGCTCTTCTCAAGGTTGGTTAATTATTTACACTACATTTTTAAGTTTGGTGTGTGTTCCTTTCCTTTCGGTAATTTTGCAGGATATTTTGAAAGATCTGCAAGGAACTATACAAGTAAGTTCCTTGCTTTCGCTAACATGGCCGAGCTGCTTAGTTAAGATTTTTTTGTGTCACGAACTGAAGTAGAAGTTGATATGTACTTGTGATGTATGTTCAAGTTTATTTTTTCATTTTAGGTTCTAGCTTTCTATCCCGTTTGGAGTTCTTAATTCGCATAGAAGATTTTGCTCTCAAAGCTGTGTTCTACAAAATGGACTCGAGAATGATTTATTCCTCTTTGTATTCCTGATCTATCATACTCAATACTTTCTATGATTTGTTTCAGTAAAAAAGTGTTCATATTCACGTCCATTTTTCGCCGCTCCCCGCAGGGTGTTGGTCCAAGAGTGGTATGGATAGGGGTTGGAGGTTCAATCTTCTTCGGTGTCCTTGAAAAGACAAAGCAAATAGTTAACCAAAGGTGGCAAGAGCCAAAGAAGTAGGTCTGCGTCCAGCAAGATTAAATTTTTGTAAAAACTAAATTTCAATCCAGTTATTAATAGGCGATTCTTTTACTTTAAGTAGCGAATTTGATTTTGGTTGAAAAATTTTGGAGGATCATGATGAGTTTCCGAAGGATCTGTTGTATAATGTGGATATTTTTCATTGCAAGATTATGTTCATTAGACTCGTAGAAGATGAATTATGGTTTTGTTTTTAGTGTTCAAATCTTGTGAAGGCCAATATATGGATTGGAGCTGTTCTATATAATATTTAGATCCTTTTTTTTTTTTATTTTGATAAGTATATTTAGAGCATGTAAGTTGATTAATAAATTTTTATTGCCAAAAAAATTAATTAGTTAAATTTGTGCTTTATGCTTAGTATTGAGCTATGAAGTTAACACTTAAAGCTCTTGAATTCAATTTTTTTGTTACCATAAAAAGCGATTGTCTTAAGAGAAGATGGCCAATGCAAGAAACAAATATTGGTAAATTGTCTTAAGAGAAGATGGCCAATGCAAGAAACAAATATTGTTATAATAATATTATGAAATATAAAAAAGGGTTAATTATCTTACAGTCCCTTAGGTTTAGCTTCTTCTCTTATGTCCTCCCTATATTTCTAAAAGCTGTTATTAGATCCCTAACTTCGATATTGTTTATTAAATTTAATGTGCCTAATCAATTTTGCTGATGTGGCAATTGGGACTTGCTAATAATAAAAACTTAATAATAAAATTACCCTTGTCAATTCTTATCCCACTCTCTCATCTTTCTTCACAGTCACTATAAATCAAAAATTTAGAGAACCCTTGTCAAAAAATCTTGTCAACACAGATAATGATCTTTCTTGTCTTTAAATTATGAAACGTATAGCAAATCTAGAATTAGATTGAAATCAAGAAACAATTGAAAGGTTAATTATGCCAAGTATACCAAATGAACTACTGAATTTAATAAATAGGCAAACAAAATTTCAATTTTGATAAATGAAAATATGCACAAACTTATTTTGAAAAATACCAGATAAAGACTTTTGAATGCATTGGAAAAATGTTTAAACGTATTTTGAAAAATGTCAGATGGAGACTTTTGGAAACATTTGAAGACTTTATAAATCTGACACTTTTAAGAGAAGTTTGAAGTGTATTTCTATTTCTCAAAAATTATTTGGATTGAACCTAAAAATCAATTTCTGTATTTTATTTCAGTATAATGGTGTGATTTTCCCCGATTGAAATAACACAAGAATTCAACAATCAAAATTTTATACAGACTAAAATAAGTAGATTTCGAACGAAAGTTAAATCAACAAGAAGCAGATCTTTGACAAGTAACAAGCTTCATTTCTTCGGCGAGCAACAAGCAAATCTTCAACCAGCTTCATTTCTTTGGCGAGCAACAAGCAAATCTTCAACCACCATCCCTATATGCAAATTGACAAGGGACATAAACAGAACTCCATACTCGTCACCTTTTTCTTCTTCTTCTTCTTCTTCTTCTTCTTCTTTTTTTTTATAAAGAGTGTCACCCATTTTAAAAATTAGATCATTAACGATTCCTCCTTTTCTAATAAGCGTCTTTTTCGATTACCTATCACCTTCGTCAACCACAAGCTTTATCTCTTCCTATAACACAAACTAGAAGCCACAAACCACCAAATCGACCACCATAGGTAAGAGATAATGGCCCTCGTATGACCATACCCACCATACGAACCCGATCATATTGATAATTGCATCTAAAAGTAAAAAAAAGAATGGAGAAGAAATTGCTCCCAAGTCTTTTCATGTCGCATGCCCTCATCATAATTTTTTAGTCATTTTTTCACATGCCCTCATTAATTTTTTTTTAAATATCTTAATTAGCTTTTTTATTATTAGGTTCAGTATAAGAGTAATTATTTCATTTCATATTTAAATTTTAACTTCCCATCTCTCTGAAATGATTTTTGAAACACAATTTTAATTGTTTTATTTCACTCCTTTCAGTAAGCTTTCGAACAACGAAAAACTATATCCACTTAATATTTTTTTACTTATCACAGTTTTACTTTTTTTTTCTCACTTAATTTCTCTCCCATCATAGTAAAAACTTGCAAACAAAGGCGAGGTTTTTGAGAAAGTTATTAACTGTAGAGAGAGTCGGAGTTTGTGAGGCTGGAAGTATTTTTGAGATAGAGACATGTACATATAAGGGTGTTGAGATCTTTTTAAAATTGGTTAACGATGTTAAGCTTAGAGGACTCAATAGGAGCTTTCTAAAAAGGTACGGATCAAATGAGAGATACGGCAAAATCTTAGAGACTGCAGAGAGATTAACCTTCCAAAAGAAAAGTCAAAATAGATTCACAACGGTCGCTATTAACAGCTCCAAATTAGAGCTGTTAGTGAGCTTAAAGAAACGCAACCTAAAGCTGAGAAATGAGGAGTCAAGAGTGGAGGGCTGAAAACCTGCCTATAGCAAAGGATCATAAAGCCAAGATTTACGAGCTCAGACCTCAGTGACCTTTTACTGGAAGTCCTGAAACCAACCTTGAAGACATACTTTCTAACTTAAAAATTATTGCTGAGAAAAGAGGTGACAGCAAAAAGATTTTAGGACGATAATTAAGGGATTATGTTTAGCAATATAAGTGAGTAAATTTGCTTTTCGTTTAAAACAAATAAATGAATTGGAGTATCCATAAATAAACAAATTGAGCTATAACATTTTCCCTGTCCAGCCTCTTAAACTACTTGAGATGTAAAGTTTGGGAAATGGGAATGTGAAGTATTGACATCGATGAGCTGAGATGAATTTTGATTAATGCCGGTTTGACGGACACTGTTGTTTTTTTACGGGAATTATGTAATGCTAGTTTTATTAGTTAAATGTATTTAACTTCATAATTTTTTTAAAATATATCCTTTGAATTCTATTAATAAAATTTGGTATGTCATTTATTAATTTTTTTTGACTAAGCATTAATTATAAACATAGTTTTGTAATTTTGTAATTTAATTTGTAGAAAGAGAAAAGAAAATATAATTAATTTTATACGTTGCATTATGGACTATTTATATTATGGGGTCGCCATTCCCTTTCGGAAAATGTTAATCATAAAGGAATCCACTCAATAAGCAAATTGTTCAAAGAACTAGATGGCTTTCATATCAAAAAATGGAAAGAACTGAAAAAGACTATCCAACTTAATATCCAATAAATGGCTATAAGATAGATTTTTCCATTATTCCCATTTAATTTTAAAAAAATTAAAGAAGGACTCTTTTTTTAAATAAGGTTAGGTTTTGTTCATAATTTTCTTCCATTATCAACCTCACTCACTTTAAGAGATCAATACAAAATTCAGTCTTTATTAACATTTTTCACTATTCTTAGTATTATACAGCTTAATATCGTACCAAAAAGACATCAAATAGTAAAAAATGAAAATGAATTTTATGAACTGAATTGACTTTTACAAAAAAATGACATAATTATCTATAAAAAATTTGTCATACAACTTCAAGACACAGACTTACTAATAAATGAAATTATAGTTCTAATAAAAGAAAAGTGACTATATTATCATGTAAATGAGATTATATTATGCTTCCGCCACTATAAACTACTTAAAAAAAAAAAGGAAACGAAATCACACACGTTCAGGGATGAGATATCTCATAAACCCACTACGTATCTAACTTGTTATAGTGTGGGAATATAAACAGCCAATCCAATCCAATCCCAACACTTGTGAGAAATCTTTAGTTAGTGTAAAATGGAATCACATCCACAAAAATAAAATCCAAGAAAAATGGAATCTTATAGCCTGATGATCGACGATGACTTGGATCTTCCCAAAAGTAATATTACCAAAACAAAAATGATACTATAACTAAGAAGGCAATAATAATATGGGCATGCCCAACACACTAAGCACACACTACCATGTGTTGGCTTTGGCATGTTCCATATTTCTCAATGGTTTTTGTTTCCAAAATGTGGATCGGATGCTTGTAAAGCATCAATAATATTAGAATACTCAACCCAGTTCTTTTTTGTCTTTTGATAACAAATTTATCAATTCATAAATGAAATCCAAGTCCTTAACCATAAAATCAAAATTAATAACAAATTTGTAGATTTAATTTAAAATTTATACACTTAATGAATTCCTGTTGGAAAACTTTCCGCTAGTGCGCGAAATCACCGAATTATGAAGATTTTTTTTTTGTTTGTTAATCCACTTTATTTGTAGATTAGATTATTAAGATGACCAAATATATGTAAAAAGATTAATTAGTCATTCACTTATTTGCAGTCAGGGTTTTTGAGGTTGGGTTTCAGTGGGTGTGAGCTTGCTAGTGCAGTTGGTGTTTCGATCATGGTTGAATGAGAGTGGGCTGGTGTTGAATGTGGTGAAGTATATGGGTCTTGTAAAATTTGAGGTTGGGTTGCTTGGGCTGTGTAAAAGTAGGTTTGATTTTGGTGTTATAGTGTGTGGATTTTGTGAATTCAAGAAGAAGAAGAAGAAGAGATGGTAAAAGTCAAGAAAGAGACAAGATCCCTACAATAGAGAGCTTGATCAGAATCCAGAGAGCCTGCACCGTCTTGGGTGACTATAATGGTGAAGGCATGTCTCTTCGGGAAGCTCTCCCTTCTGTTGCCGTCGTTGTTGGTCAGGTGAAACCAACCATTTTTTTTTTGTTTAAAAAAGCAGTCTGGGCTTGTTTTATTGGTGATTGGATTGTGGGTTCTGATTCTTTTATGCTAAAGTTGTTTGCTTTGATGTTCTGGAAATGCAGAGTTTTGGGGAATCCTCGGTTTTGGAAAGCATGGTTGGGAGAGATTTCTTGCCTTGTGGATCTGGTATTCGATTGAAAGATTAGAATTTCTTTGTATTCTTTTTCTTTTTAGTTTTAAATGGTAGGTTTCTTTGTGTGAAATGTTGAGATCTATTAAATAGAAAAGCTTGTTGAGATCTGTTTTGCCTTTAAATTTTTTATCTTTTTACAGATTTTTGAATTCTATATTATGTTTTGGTTTCTGGGTTTTGCTTGTTTGTTCAATCTGTGCTATTGGTGTTGTTGAAGGTGGTGCCTCTGGGTGGTTTTTGATTCGTAATATGTGCTGTTGGCTGCAAATCGGTTTTTGTTGGATCCAGAAAAACTTATATGTGCAGGATTCAAGTTTTCTGATTTGTGCAATGATGTTCCCTTTTTTTTTGTTTAATCTATTCTGAACATTTAGAAGTTGAGATTAAAGCTGTTTAATCTGGCATAATCAAAGCAAGTATACTCTGTACACTTCCAATTAGGGTTCATAAGCAAAGCAAGGAAAATTAAGGTTCATGTCTTATAAAAATATAATTAGGGGTATTTTTGTCTTTAAATCCCATTTTAAATGAACCACTCAACACATCAGCAATTTTTTTACCAATTAATAATGAGTTATTAATAAAATAACTTAAATGCAATCTGGTTTTAAACGTCAAAGATGTATTTATAACATTTTAAAAACACGAGCACCGACCTACTAATTATGACAGATTTAAAAGACTCCAAAATTAATTTTCCTAATTTAAATTACACATTTTGCATCTGCTACAAAATTAATTGACCTTTTTCTTATCTTTTGAGTGTTTTTTTTTAAGTTTTTCTTTTTCTAATTTTAGACTCTAAAAAACCCAAAAATGTGAATTAATGTAACAGGGGAGATCAATCGTTCTTGGAACCATTCTGGAAGCAACAAGCAGAGAGCAGTGCAGTGGCAGTGGCAGGGTGGCACAGAATGGCTATGATTACGCTGATCATACCACCATGTCCAAGGAGCTTGAGAAGCAAATTCGTCAACTTCATGCCATTGTTGGAAATCCAGTGACTCAGGGAAGATTCGTTATTTATGGTGCTGGCTCTACCCAACTCCTTAATGCTGCAGTTAATGCCTACTCTCTTGACCACATTAATAATAATTCCTCAGCATCAACATCTCCTGCTAGAGTTGTTGGTTGAATCCCTTTCTACGCGGTTTGTACTGATCCAAACTTCTTGTATTCAGTTTCTCTGAACACTTTTTTCCTTATTTTGATGGCAATAGAACATTTTGTCATAGAAGAAGAAAACAAATAAAACAATAGAATAGAGAATTCAAGTTACTCATTTGAAAAAAAAAAATTCAGGTGATTACGAAAATGAATAAACAAATACTCGACTATTTAACGCTAGAGATGACTCTAGTACTATTAGTAATAAGTGTAATCTTAACTATATTGAACTTTATTGCTTACAAGAGTATAATTTTGAAATTTGGTATTGTGTACAACTAACTTAGATTAGCAATTTTGTGTTAAAAAAATTTATTTATTATTTTACTGGACTTATGGATGTAGGTCTACTAAAAAACTTTTAGTAATGCGACGTGTTGAACCACTGCAGCTTTATGAACAGCAAACTGAGCTATTCAAATCGATGAAATTCCAGTTCGAAGGGGATGCATCCTTATGGAAAAACAGACCAAATTATACAGATGTGAATTACATGATTGAGTTTGTAGCTGCACCCCAATAATCCTGATGGGCAACTGAACCAGGCAGTTCTCAATGGCGGAAATGCCAAAGCAATTCATGATCATGCCTATTATTGGCCTCATTTTACAGCAATTCCTACTCCAGCAGATAATAATTCCTACTCCAGCAGATAATGAAATTTCTCTTTTTACACTCTCTAAGCTCACTGGTCATGCCAGCTCTAGATTTGGGTAATAACACATCACCTTTCTCACCATCACATCCATTGGCTTAACATATATGTTTCTTCTGCTAACCTTAGCCAGTGGGGAATGAAGTTGTTAGGAAAACATTTGGCATTTTTGTTTTTAGTAGTAATTACTGAAATCATATCTAGTCGAGAGTTCAATTTCTAACAAGAGCAAATAAAATTAGTTGTATAAAAAAGCATTATTCTCTCTATTTTTTTTTACCATATAATCTACCCTATTTACTAATTCGAAATCTACTTCTATTATATATGATCTAATGGGGGAAAAAGATTAGGAAAAAAAACCATTCTCACATGTAATAAGTATCTAAATAACATTGTTGTTTGATGGGCATACATACTGCAGGTGGGCAGTGATAAAGGACAAGACGATCTTCGAGAGAATGACAAGTTATCTAAACGTGAACACAATCGGGGTCTCCAGAGACACACAACTTAGAACTTTAAAGCTCCTGAAAGTAGTCACTGAAGGAGGAGCAAGGGAATTGTTTGAATTTGGGCATGACACAATGAGCAAACGTTGGTACAAGCTGAGCAAAACTTTGTCATTCTCAAAACGTTTCTCTTTGCAGAAAATTGTGCCTCAGTACTGCATTTTTTCCCACAAAGTCAGGGAAGCTTCACCAGGTAAATTCCTTCGGAGCAAGGCATATTTCGGTTGAATCTTAAATGTTCAATAAGCAAAAATAATCTAACATCTCCAATTACGATAAAAAAATATCCCATATCTTTTGAAAATGTCATCATATGTCACGACCATTTAGTCATCTTTCGTAAAAAACCAATAGTCAAATGACCGTTATACTTTTATGTTATATTTCATGTCAATCTCAGGTGTGCTATTTAGACGCGTAGCATGCAACGTAATACCGTGTACAAACTTTTAGCCATAGCCATACCTCTTTAAAGGTGAGCATAATGGTTCTAGCATTTAAAGTGGTAAACTGATCCAATTACTGCATGCTGGTATTTCAATACTCTTGTGTCCAAAAGAGCTAGTCTAGCTGTGACAGGACAACCTTTTCTGCCATAGTAAGTAAGCATCATACGAACTCAATTGTAACATACTGTTCTGCTTCAGTAGCCATCAACTAACACTGATTTAGGTTGGAAGCTTGTACATACTCCTCCGAAGCCAGCCTTCTTCTAGAAAGAAGTTGACGAATGGTAGTCACACCTCTGGACTTTTGGTAGACTACATAGGGATTTATGAGAGGCTGAGTGGTATCTAATACCTGGGCATCTTCAGGTACATATGAATATTCTACAAGATATTCTAACTTGTTTGTTTCATGGGATTTGAAAGAAAGAGAGGAAGCGAGTTGAATCACATCTGAAATTGGATTTGAACTGGACGAGTTCGGGATAGACAAAGACAAGGTAGAAGTAGATGGAATTGAACTAACTGATCTTTGGGTTTCCATAACTGTTTAATATCTTCATATTCTCCTCTAAAAAACTGGGGTAAAAAACCTGGTTTCATTTTTTGGCTCTGATACCACAACGTACTAATCACCGTACTATTAAGGATTCTTACAACTAATTTTCACTCAATTGCGTCTCTCCATAAACGACTTACTCTGGAAAATTCTTGTCTTAATCCTTAACAGTACTGACCAAGAACAATTACTATCGATCGAAAATGAAAACCAAGGTATTTCTACCTCAGTAATTTCGGGATTTCAGAAGATAGAGTTTTTAGAAAACCATAGAGAGAATTTTTTTTCTTTTAGTAATTCTTGCCTGACTTGATTTCTGACACGGATGAAGTCTTACATAGACTTCAGGAGTACATAATGAAGACAAAATGGCCGACATGAATAGCCATCTAGACACGACATAAATAAAGAGGCCTAACAGGTGGCCTAACTTTCCTAAAGTTACTTTTCTAAAGTTACAAGACTTTTACTTTACTAAAGCAAACATGTGACTTACTTTTTTAAAGTACGATTCCTGACAAAAACATAAAGCTTAAAGTAGTAAAATAATACATAAACGACAAATCTAATGGCATACAAGATAATTCTTTCAGTTGTCTTCAATCTTTTGGTTGAGATGGTGGTGGAGGATCTCTAACTTTAGTCCATGTACTTCCTGAATGACTTGGATGGTGATCTGGACAGGCATCATCCCAACGCCATGGATACTCTTCTTTAGAGGAACTATTGTTGTTGTTGTTGTCTCCATAATCTGCATCCTTTCTGCTGAGGAAACGATAACCCGGAGGTGGTTGAACAGGAGCTGCTTCCTTCAATTCCTTCATAACTCCATCAAAATTTCTGATAGGTTCTATATGAGGACCTTCAAAAGTTCCATAAGAACTGGGTTGGATAGTGACAGAATCGGGAAGGATCTCCACAATGACGGGATGTGTTTGAAACCTGCTAGAGTTGTTGGAGGAGGCAGTGGTGTATTGTTCATGTCACAGAGGTGTTCCATAAGTTATTCCTTTGCAATAGGATTGTCCTTGATGGACTGATAAACTGGACCTTAATTGTAGCAGATGTTTTGAGTCCAAAGGAAACATTGACTGTGGTGAAAATATGGACGATGAAAGATGTAGACCTCTGTATAAGGTTGTTCTCCTTTCCCAAGGAAGTTTTGTTGATCGATGACATTTTTAAGTCTCTTCCTCCATGTAAGAATTTCCAAAAACCATTCAAGGAATGTCCATATGAGAGAACGACATTGTTGATCATCGTTTAAATGCTTGAGAATCTCCTTAGGATCAAATTCAATTGTAATCTTGTGAATAGTCACAAGACACCATAGGAACCATAGAAAGTTTTCTGTGAATGAGCTGGCTATTAGAAAGGGTTTGTCAAGAAAGCATATGGTGGATCAAAAACAAAGTACCTAGGAATTAGGCTGCTGAAATAGATCTCAGGGAGCTGTGATTTGAAGTGTTCTATATGAGTTTTTGCATAAGTGTGAATTAAGCTGTGGACCTTTTCATAATTAGGCATTGGAGGGAAATTCCTCTTTTGCATAGTGACGTTGTATTGAGGAGAACTTGATGAACTAGGACATGTCATGAACACTACTGGCAAAGAACCCCAAGGGAGGATGAGTTTGATTGATTTTTTCTTTAGGCGAGAAAGATAATCAACAATGATATTGTGATCTTTCTTTATATGCTTAACATCAAACTCATAACGAATGAACCAATTCTTCAGTCTTAAGCACTGACCATTGGGAATTTCCTTGTTCTTGAAATCTAGAATATTTGGAAAAGATGAATTATCCATCTAAACCAAAAATCTATGTCTAATCAGATGGAATCCAAATTTCTTGATTCTATTTTTTACGGCAAGGATTTTCTTGTAGACTGTGTGACAATGCTTTTTAGCTTCAGAAAATTGACCACTGGCATGTCCACAGTATTCTCGTGACCCTTTGTTGTCTTCTTCAAGCAGTATTGCACCCCAGTACTCATCGCTCGCATTTGTCTGTAGGACACGCTTTCCCATATTGTGAATCTTTAAAGATGGTGACTTTTCACAAAGCTGCTTTAGCTACTTTACAGTTGTTGTCTGCTCCATACCCTAAGGTGGGGCATTTTTCTTCAGCATGTTGGATAATACGCTGGTGTACTTTGCAACACGTGGAAGGAAATTTTTGACATAGTTAACTATGCCAAGAAAAGACTGAATTTCCTTTCTGGATAGATTCTCTTCTGGGAACTGTGCCAATCCTTCAACTAAATGAGGCCCAATTTGATAGTGACCATTTTCAAAAATTGAGCCAAGATACTCAATCTTGGGCTGGACCGAAATACTTTTTTCCTAGACAACATGATCCTATACTTGTTAGCAAGTTCAAAGAACTGCTGAAGTAAAACATCGTGGGCTCTCTCATCCTCTGAAAATAATAGGATGTCGTCAATGTACACCAAGGCTGAATAGAGAATGGGCTCAAAGATTTTGAGCATGGCCTTTTGAAATAGAGATGGGGCAACCTTGAGGCCAAAAGATATAACTCTCCATTGGTATGGGGCCGTAGGAATACAAAAAGTTGTCTTCGGTCTGTCATCTGGATGGACGCCCAATTGCCAAAAACCTGCCTTTAGATCAAACTTTGAAAAATTTTTGGCTTTGTGAAGATGAATATGTAAGGACTGGATCTTTGGAAGTAAGAACTTATCATCCCTAAGGAACATATTGAGTGGCATGTAATCAATGACCAGTCTCTTTCTTCCTCTAACTTGTTCACTTCGTTTATTGACGTAGAATGCCTGGCATGACCAATCACTGGTAGTGGTCTCGATTAGGCCCTGTTGTAACAACTGTAGACATTCTTCCTTTGCAAGAGTTAAATCTGAAGGTGTCATCCCTAAATGAGTTGCTTTAGTGGAGTTGATGTCTTCATTCTTCTTAAAAGGTAACCTGACATAGATATCAGGATTCTTCCATAAAGGATGAGGATGAATGAAGCTTGCATGACTCTCTGCAAATAAATGCCCAAATCTTTTTATTAATGGATGCTCAGCTGCTTCAACAAGAAATAGATTATGAACACTACTATAAGATTTGAATTGATGCTTATAGAAGAGTCTTGTGTCTCCAATGCTGATCTTCTTTAATTGGCTAATGACATCAAAACCAATTAAAATATCTTTTCCTGTGAGCTTTGTGCCAATGACTTTATTCTAAGAAATTAATCCTGGAAAAATACGAATTCCAATCGACTGTTTAGAAACATACTTTGTGGTGAAAATTTTTTCACTTGCAGCTGAAAAATGATTTGGTTCTTTCCAGGTTGATCATAGTATAGGCTGCACCAGTGTCTTTGAAGCCTATAATCTTCACAGGAACATCATACTTAGACTTTAAAATCTTCATCTCAACATGAGGAGATTGTATGGATTCAGCCGTAAAACATGGGAATACTCCAAATGCTTCATGATAGTGAGTAGATGTCGAACTATCAGAATCATTTGAATCACTAGAGTCTGAGGATAGATAAGTGAAGATTGTTGTTTCTTCATTAAGACTGATGTCACTCTGTTCTGAGAATATGGACTCCAGATCTTCCTTTGGATCATAAGGGGAGATGTTCATCACCTATTGAATCATCTTTGCAGATTTTTCCTTATTAGGACAGTTCTTCGCATAATGGCCCTTTTGGCCACAGATGAAACAACGATCTAACTTTTTTATCGTGATCTTCTTCCTGAACGAATGGAAACCACATTTCTTCTTAGACTTCTTATAACCTTTCCTTTTCTGCTTGAAAGGTTGCTTCTTAGAATATTTCTTCCAATGGTGTTTATTTTTGCTCATCCTGCAGTCACACTTCTTGTCTTTGCACTTGATTTGCAAATAAGAACAATCACAAGTCTTCTCAACTTGATTGCTTTTTGAGAACCACTTGAAAATTTTCTTCTATTCATATAGATTTTCAACCGTTTGTTCAACATACTAGAATAATTCTTTAAGGCTGTGTTGACCTAAATCTTTGCCTGAAGCAGTGATTTGTATGACAATCTCTGGGTGAATTTCTTCAGGGAAAGAGGAAAAAAAGTGTATCAGTTCTCTGTTGTTTACTCATCCAAGTTGATAATAGGTTTTTGACATCCTTTGGTAATGGTGTTGGAGGTCACTGAGTTGGATAGAACAACATTTCATCTTGTAAAAGTCCTGCTCACTCTTCTTGTTGAAAACTCCAGAATTTCCAATGAATTCTGAGTAAATCATACCCATTGCTTCTTCAATTGAAATTCCAGTAAACATCATTTGATTTGACGGACTTAGTGAAAGGAACCAAGGCATAACGAACCGACAAACCGAAAAGCTAATTCCCTCAGTGTAGCTTCTAAGTTGAAATTAGGCTTTGTTCTTTGTAAATCTACCCATGCACTGATTTCTCCCATCCGATCCCTTCTCTTGTGAATAGGAATGTCGTCAAAAGTGAATCACGGTCCACCTTTTGGCTTTTTCTCCTTCTGGGTGACATCTACCTCAATCGATTCTGTTTCATCCTCTACTGCTTCTTCTGCATCTATGTTTGCTGCAAATGTTTCTCCAGTCTCAGTTTGCTGAGTAGGGACTGACATGAAGATTGTGGAGATGTCTGCATAATGTTTTTCCGAATCAATTGATAAACTTGATAAGGAATCACTATTTGAGGATGAATCTGTAACTTCCTTTTCCCTATCTTCAGTGGATTTAGAGACTTCAGAATCTGGAACATAATCTGAATCATTTTGTCTACGAATGGTAGTCACACATCTGGACTTCTGGTAAACTACATAGGGATTTATGAGAGGCTGAGTGGTAGCTGATACCTGAGCATCTTCAGGTACGTATGAATATTCTACAAGATGTTCTAAATTGTTTGTTTCATGGAATTTGAAAGAAAGAGAGGAAGTGAGTTGAATCACATCTGAAATGAGATTTGAACTGGACGAGTTTGGGATAGACAAAGATGAGGTAGAAGTAGACGGAACTGAACTAACTGATCTCTGGGTTTCCATAACTATTTAATATCTTCTTACTCTCCTCTGAAAAAACTAGGGTTTTTTTACCCTAGTTTTTTTAGATGAGAGTAAGAAGATATTAAACAGATATGGAGAAAGGGAAGTTACAGATTCATCTTCGAATGATTCATATTATGTTCCAGATTCTGAAGTCTCTGAATCCACTGAAGATAGAAAAAAGGAAGTTACAAATTCATCCTCAAATAGTGATTCCTTATCAAGCTTATCCACTGATTTGGAAAAAAATTATGTAGACATCTCCACAATCTTCATGTCAATCCCAAAATAGTGTAAGTATTTTTTACTTATTCTAAATTTAGATCATTCATGTTTTCTAAATCCAATAGCTACAATTATTCCATAAATATCTAACAATTAAGGCTATTGCATTTAGAAAACATCAATGATCCAAATTTGGAGTAAGTAAAAAAAATTTACACTTGAGGTAAGTAAATCCCCATTCTATTTTTTTGATTTGTGTACAACATATTGTTGGATTCATGGCAGCTTATGCATGGGTGAAATGTGAGAGAGAAGAAGATAAGAATTGTCATGATGTGCTTCTGGCGGCGAACATTAAAGGTCATGAAGGTAGCAAGTTTTTCGTCGAGGATCGGTATGTTTGTCTGAGTCTCATTAGGAGCCAAGATGATTTTGATTTGATGATTCAGAAACTGAAAAAGCTAGTCTCTGAGGAAGGAGGTCCCAAGACTATGAGAAGTTTATTTGTGGTTTTTGTCATGTCTATTCACCTGTTTCACTTGCACATCTCAACCATTGGTGCTTCATAAACAAGGGAACAACATATGTTGTTAAATTTAAAAGAGGTCATGTCTATTGACCTCTAATTTATTTATTTTTTTCCATATATTTCAACATTGGTTATGTTCATTGGAATGTACATGTTACGACCCAAGATCGGATCATGATCGGCATACAAGGCGAACTGAATCAGAGGCTTGACACATCCCGCACAAGCCTTGGAGAATAGAATATCTACCTAAATTCTTATTATTAGCCGACTTAATAGTCATATTAAAACAGTTCAACAAAAATAAGTTTTGAAAATAATATCTTGGAATAATAAAACATAATCATAATATCAAAAATACAAAATAAATAGTTATAAATAAAATCAGTTAAACTGGTATATTATTAGATATAAATCCATAACACATTATCCGGTGTGAAACATCTATCATAATTGATAATCGGGCCCGACAATAGGGCACTCATTGCTGACAAGAACGTCTTGCTGAGCACCGAAGATTGAATGTTTACTATCCACAGAACCTAAAAAATGTTAAAGGGAAGGGTGAAAAAACTCAGTAAGGGACGACACTCCAGATCGCCTATGTGACTCACATAAATTATTTTGAATTTTTTTCGAAAATACCACATGCAAATATACAAGTATATATACATATACACGCTAATACGTACACTAGTATTTTTTGAAAAATTATTTCGAAATCTTTCGCAAATAGAACAGACAACAAACAGTGACACATATTAAATAAATAAATAACTTACATAAAATTATTTAATTTTCAAAATATAATTTGGATATAATATTTACTTTTCAAAATATTTACTGATAATAATAATATTAAAACTTAGCGGGACCAGAATCAGACAAATGAAGCCACTTGGACTCTATAATAGCTATTTAGGCACAGATTGACCACTTAGACACATGATATAGCCACTTAGGCGAAATACAACCATCTAGATTGGTGGTAGCCACATAGGCGAAGGTTAGTGACTTAGGCAAATAGCAGCCCTCTAGGCTGATAATGGTCACATAGGCAAAAATAGTCACATAGGCAACTGATAAAGTATTGATATATAAAGATTACGCTTACACTCGTAGCATAAGTGTCTCATATCAAAATATTTTACAGAAAATATTTTAATATATTTTAAAATACTCAAATAAGCAATATGCAAAGCAGGCGTATTATTTATAAAAATTATATCAAACTTTCGCATAAAATATTTGTTATAAATAATATTTTATCTTACTTGACAATTTTTTTTTCTCAGAAAACATACTTAAATTTAGATGGAATATTTATTACAGAAAATATATTAAGTTTTCAGATATTAAGGCAAGACAAATTATAGTTTGACAAATTGAAACCAAGTCTGCAGATTAGCTGCTACATGTGAAACATGGAATCATATAAAGGCTTTTTACTGATTTAAGTCTGTTTTGTTGGCAAAATGGGATCACACTTGTCCTTTTCTGATAATTTCAATTGGAATGACAGACTACTTTTTTCCTTCGCTATTACGCGATGAACATTTATTTCTTTAATCTGCAGATGCAACGAGATGTGAATGATGCTGAAATTGCTCTAATCGGCGCTTTTCCTGGTAATTTATTATTTTGAGAAGCATCTAACGTTGCACTTGTACCCTACTAAAGCCTATCCTGCCTGCTTCCCTGAACTGTTGACCTTATTCAGCTATTGTGCAACAACATTTTTTCTTTAAAAGTTGAATCTGTGTCCCATGCAGGACTTGTTGGGGTCCTCGTGAAATGTTCTTCTCAAAATTGTGCCTTCCATTTGAGACTTAGTGTAACTCTTTCAAAAGTAAATTTTGTGTTACTGTGTTCCTTTTTCATTTTGAGTTTTCGCTTTTCACACTACTGTTAATTACCTTTGTAATCTATGCATGTCATTTGACTTAATATTTCTGCCATGTCCCACTATAAAGGATCACAGTTGAAGTAAGAAGAACTATTGTTAATGCAGTTTCACTTGCCTTCTTCTCATGAATAGTTTTGCTTTGACTAGAAATATATATAATCCCTGGATTTATGAATTACATATGCACGTGAATTATCATATCTACAGTTCAAGATATCTCATTCAGCAAATCTGGTTTGTTTGCAGGTGCGATAACTGGAGCACTAACTACTTCTCTCGATGTTGTGAAGACTAGATTGATGGTTCAGGTGGATGATAAATTTTCCATGTTTTGTTATGGATTTAATCCAATTTCTTTTTAACTATTTCAGAGATGCTTAAATCTCGCTGCATCTTGTGTGTGTATTTCTGTACTTTACTCTATCTTGGAATGTCATATCATTTCTTTACAGGGATCAGCAAATCAGTACAAAGGGATTTTTGACTGCGCCAGGACTGTTGTTAAAGAAGAAGGAACTCGTGCTCTTCTCAAGGTTGGTTAATTATTTACGCTACATTTTTAAGTTTGGTGTGCGTTCCTTTTCTTCCGGTAGTTTTGCAGAATATTTTGAAAAATCGGCAAGGAACTATACAAGTAAGTTCCTTGATTTGGCTAACATGGCCGAGCTGCTTAGTTAAGATTTTTTTGTGTCACGAACTGAAGTAGAAGTTGATAAGTACTTGTGATGTATGTTCAAGTTTATTTTTTCATTTTAGGTTCTAGCTTTCTATCCCGTTTGGAGTTCTTAATTCGCATAGAAGATTTTGCTCTCAAAGCTGTGTTCTACAAAATGGACTCGAGAATGATTTATTTCTCTTTTTATTCCTGATCTATCATACTCAATACTTTCTATTATTTGTTTCAGTAAAAAAGTGTTCATATTCACGTCCATTTTTCGCCGCTCCCCGCAGGGTGTCGGTCCAAGAGTGGTATGGATAGGGGTTGGAGGTTCAATCTTCTTCGGTGTCCTTGAAAAGACGAAGCAAATAGTTAACCAAAGGTGGCAAGAGCCAAAGAAGTAGGTCTGCTCCAGCAAGATTAAATTTTTGCAAAAACTAAATTTCAATCCAGGTATTAATAAGCGATTCTTTTTATTTTTTCGTCGCAAATTTGATTTCGGTTGAAAAATTTTGGAGGACCATGATGAGTTTCCGAAGGATCTGTTGTACGATGTAGATATTTTTCGCTGCAAGATTATGTTCATTAGACTTGTAGAAGATGCATGCTAAAAAAAAGACTTGTAGAAGATGAATTATGTTTTTTTTTTGCGTTCAAATCTTGAGAAGGTCAATATCTGGATTGGAGCTGTTCTATGTAATATTTAGAGCATTTTATTTTTAATTTTGATAAGTATATTTAGAGCATGTGAGTTGGTTAATAAATTTTTATTGCCAAAAAAATAATTAATTAGTTAAATTTGCTCTTTATGTTTAGTACTGAAGTAGTCGAGCATGAAGTTAACACTTACAGCTCTCGAATTCAATTTTTTTGTTAGACCACAAGAGGCGATTTTCTTAAGAGAATATGGCAATGCAACAAACAAATATTGGTAAATTGAAGGCTTATGACATCTATGAATCCTTAATCTTTGTGTGATTAGCCCTATGAAGTCTGAACTATTATAGGTGCATCAACTTCTTTTAAAATTTTGTGCTTTATAACCTCCCATACTATTTACTTTACAATTTATAATCGTTTAATTTTTTGTATTTTAATTCAATTAAGAGTTTATAGGACACCAAATAAGAATAATTGTGAATTTGTAATTTAGTAGTATCTGTGTCGTTTCTGCATGTTGGAAATTAAGAGTTTGATTTCTGGTAAGCAGTTGATGATGCACATTTGATGGTTTGGTGTAGGATTAATGGTACAAAATTAAATAATTCTAGACTTTACATATGTAATTAGCCTAAATCGATTGTCAATAACAGAAGTAGCAGAGTAAAAATAGCTGAAATAAAAATATTAAATATTATTGGACTTGTGATGAAATATATAAAAGGGTTAATTATCACATGGTCCATTAGGTTTAGCCTCGTCTTATTTCATCCCTATATTTCTAAAAGCTTTTATTAGATCCCTAACTTCGTTACGGTTTATTAAATTTAATGCGCCTGGTCAATTTTGAGGGAAAATTTTACCAGACGGTCACCTAATTTTTAAGAAATTTTAATAAGGTCACTTTACTCGATTTTGTCACCACAGTCACTCAACTTTAGATTCGTTTCACCGAAGGTAACTTTAACCGCTTTCTTTAGATATCCGGCCTGGAAAGACAACGTTGCATTCCATGTCATGAAAATATGCCACGTGGTTGACACCGGTTCGATTTTTATAATCAATGAACCGATCCGATTCTGCCAAACA
Organism: Flueggea neowawraea; assembly: GCA_948243855.1. Classification (NCBI taxonomy): domain Eukaryota; kingdom Viridiplantae; phylum Streptophyta; class Magnoliopsida; order Malpighiales; family Phyllanthaceae; genus Flueggea; species Flueggea neowawraea. Next base: position 25,473 of record CAODLS011041579.1, read on the forward strand.
ATTTAAACCAACCCAACCCCAACTACCCCACTTCAAACTCGCCGCTCATCTTCTCATTCTCTCTCTCTTTCCTCTTTTTATCTTTCTAGGATTCTCTCCGCCATATGTATATACAATTTAAACCTCCGCCACTATCTCAGCCATCTGCTACACCTCTCCTCACCACCTGCTGAAGCCAACTTCAAGGAAAATCTCACAACTCTCTTCAGCTGAAGCCACCCATAACCCATTCATCACCACCATCACCCTGTCGCCACACACCTAGTCGCCACCGTCAACCGAAAACCCCATACACACAGTCACCACCACCACCACCACCTCCGCACACAAAATAGACCGATATAAAAAAAAAGACCTACTAGAATTAAGTTAACCACTATTAGATCTCGTATTCCACAAATTCAATTGAACCAAATAAATGGAAAAGTTCATTAAACAAAAAATGAAGAACTCATAAAGCAATGGAAGAAATCAATTGAAATCTCATTACACAAAATTTTCAGAAATCGATAAATCATTAAACAAAAAATTCAGTCATTTAATCCAAATCTCTAACAAAAAGAAAAACAATAGCAAGAATCCCAAATCGAAGAATTCGTAAACCAATCAAAATTCAAAAAAACAGAGAGTGGCAGATTCAAGAAGTTCGATTTCGTCCTCATCAGTCCACCAATCGAATGAAGCAACGAGGATAGAGACGGGGACAAAGGTGTTCTTCATCCACTTCGACAATGTGGTTGATTTTAAGAATGCTGGACAAAGAACCAGAGGTTTCATCACGCTTCTTCATCTTCGATCTGAGAAGAACAGGGTGCGTGGCCGACAGTAGAAGACCAACAATGACACTTCTTCATCTTACGCTTTTGTTTGAGATCGCGAGGGAGAGCTGAAGACTGGATGGGTCTGTCTTTCTTTCGACTTTCATTGGGTTAGACATAAACTGTTCACGTTCGACGTCACCATCAAATGGATCCGCCAATCCTTGGGCTTCGTTTCCGTCGCCGCCTTCATCTCCGACTAATGGTGGGAGAAGAGAGAGAGCACAGGTGGGGAGAGGAGAGAGAGAGAAGATCGATGGTGGAGCAGACAGAATAGACGCAGTTTTGATTTTTTAATGGTTCGGGTCGATTGGTTTATGCTTTCAGTTTGGATCGGTCTGTTAAATTGGTTCGGGTTGGATTCCACACACGTGTTAGCCACGTGACATGTTTTTATGACTTAGCACCCCATGTGGCCTTTCTGGGACGGATATCTGAAGAAAGCGGTCAAAATGACCTTTGGTGAAATGAATCTAAAGTTGGGTGAACATGTGACGACAAAGTCAATTAAAATGACCATACTAAAATTTCTTAAAAGTTAGATGATTATTGAAGAAATTTTCCCCAATTTTGCTGATGTGGGACGTCGGACCTGCTAATAATAAAAACTACCCTTGTCAATCTCTTATCTCTCTCTCATTTTTCTACACCGCCAATATAAATCGAAAACAATAGAACCCTCATAAAAAAATTTTGTTAACACAGATAGTGATCTTTCTTGTCTTTAAATTATGAAACGTATAGCAAATGTAGAATTAAATTAAAATTAGGAAGCAATTGAAACTAAACTAAAATCGTCATGATAGATTATGAAATGTACGTCTAATATCACTAGAGAATCTAGTTTTTTTACATAATAACACAAGAATTCAGCAATCAAAATTTTATACAGACTAAAATAAGTAGATTTGCAAGGAAAGTGAAATCAACAAGAAGCAGATCTTTGACGAGCAACAATCAAATTTTCAACCACCATACCTATATGCACATTGATGAGGGACATAAACGGAACTTCATACCCGTCACCTTCTTTTCTTTTTCTTTTTTTATAGAGTGGTTACCCGTTTTGATAATTAGAACATTAACAATTTCTTCTCTCCCGACAAATATCTTTCTGAGCATTAATGATTACCTATCACCTTCTTCAACCATAAGCTTTATTTCTTCCTATTAACACAAACTAGAAGCCACAAACTACCAAATCAACCAGCATAGACGAGGGAATTGCCCTCGTATCACCATACCCACCATAACGAACCCCATCATATTCATAATTGCATCTAAAAAAAACTAGAATAAATTATTTTATGCCCAAGTCTTTTCATGTCGCATGCCCTCAACATAATTTTTGCTTCAGTTTTTTCACATGCCCTCATTATTTTTTTTTAAATTTCTAAATTAGCCTTTTTATTATTAGGTTCAGTATAAGAGTAATTATTTCATTTTATATTTAAATTTTAACTTCCCATCCCTCTCAAATGATTTTTCAAACACAATTTTAATTATCCTATTTCACTCCTTTCAGTAAGATTTCGAACAACAAAAACTATATCCACTTAGTATTTTCTTACCTAGCACTGTTTTACCTTTTTCTTTCCCTTAATTTCTCTCCCATCATAGAGAGAGGCGGAGTTTGTGAGGCTGGGAGTATTTTTGAGATAGACTCATGTACATATAAGGGTTATCGAGATCTTTTTTCCCATTGTTAAAGTTGGTTAACGATGTTAAGCTTGGAGGACTCAGTTGGAGCTTTCTAAAATGGTAGGGATCAAATGAGAGATACGACAAAACCTTAGGGACTGCGGGGCAATTAGCCTTATAAAAGAAAATTCAAAATAGATTCACAACCGTCCCTATTAAACCTTAGGGACCGTAGGGCAATTAGAGCTGTTAGTGTGACCAGATGCAAAACGCAATTGCTTCCGCTCAAGCCGTTTAAACAAACGCACCCTAAAGCTGAGAAATTATGAGTCAAAAGTGGAAGGCTGAAAACTGAATAGCCTATAGCAAAGGATCATAAAGCCAAGAGTTGTTAGAAAAGTAAGTATGAATGGGGAGAAGTCAGATAATTGTGATGTGTGTGAAAAAATTATAAGTGTTAGAGCTATGAAGTTAACACTTACAGCTCTCAAATTCAATTTTTTTGTTAGACCACAAAAAAGCAATTGTCTTAAGAGAAAATGGCCAATGCAAGAAACACAAATTGGTAGATTGAAGGCTTATGACATCTATGAATACTTAAAACTATTTAACTTTGTGTGATTAGCCCTATAAACTATCATAAGTACATCAACAACTTCTAAAATTTTGTGCTTTATAACCTCCTATACTATTTATTTCACATTTTATAATTACTTAAATTTTCGTATTTTAATTCAGTTGAGAGTTTATAGGACACTAAATATATAGAACTGAAGATTTGTAACTTATTAGTATTGGAGTCATCTCTGCATGTTAGAGATTAAAATTTTGATTTTTGATAAGGAGTTGATGATGTACATTTGATGGTTTGGTGTTGGATTAATGGTACAAAATTAAATAATTCTAGATTTTACATATGTAATTAGCCTAAATTGATTGTCAATAACAAAAGTAGCGGTGTTGTTATAATAATATTAAATATTATTCGACATGTAATCTATTGATGAAATATATAAAGGGTTAATTATTCCACAGTCCCTTAGGTTTATCCTCTTCTCTTATTCCATCCATGTATTTCTAAAAGCTTTTATTAGATCCCTAACTTTGTTAGGGTTTTTTATATTTAAAGTGCCTCATCAATTTTGCTGATGTGGCACGTGAGACCTACTAAAAATAAAAAGTAGTAGAAATTACCTAGTGAGTCTATTTTTTTCAATTATATTTTCTTTTGTATCCCACGGTGTATTAAAATTTCTAAAATGCTAAAGCTGAGATTAAAATTTCTGAAATACCTAAATATATAAGCGGTTCTCCATAGCTTCTCACTTTCTTTCTTTGCAACCTCTTTATTCCAAATCTCATGTTCCTCTCTTTGTTCTCTCTCGCCTCACGCCTCTCTCTCTCTCTCTCTCTCTCTTCTCTGTCTCATCCTATTCCTTTCTCGCCTCACTCCTCTTTCTCTCTTCTTTCTCTCTGGTCAAACCAAGCAGAAGAAGAAGATGTGTAAAACAAATCATGTTTCACATCTAGAAACGAAGCCTGTTGTGTCGTCTCCATGTGAGGCTATGAAGAAACATTCAACGAAGTTCAAGAGGCTGTTTAATTAGAGGTTTGAAACCGCATCAAAAATATGATGTTTCGTCAGAGGATGGCAGGCCACCACTTGGTGATATCAGATCGACTTCTCTAAGTCAAATGAAGAGGTTTGTGAGTGGTCGTGATCACGACCTTGCGAATTTTGATTAGACGACTCAGATTATGCCGACAGATCAACATAAGTGTTTTTCTGATGAAGAGAGGAGGTTTAGTGATGATTAGGAAAACGATGACGTGAAAATTCCTTTCTAGGCATCGCTACTGGTAGGTGGTTACACGACTTTGCGACCAAGAAAAGAAGTTAATCTGTGGAAGAGAAGAACCATGAATCCACCAAGGTTTCTCCAATTGAATTCTCTGTGGCCTGATCAAATTATTCAAACAATTCTTTTTGTCCCTTTAAATATTTCCATCTTCTGTAAGTTTCAATATCTGCTTATTTTCTTTAATTTTTTTGTGAAGGAAATAGATGGTAATGATGTACAAAAACACATAAATTTCGATTACTCTACGCATTTCATAATTGTTGCTATGGATAGAATAGTGGTTTGTTCATTGCTTATTCATCATTTTAGATTTCTTTGTAATTAAGTGAAGTTAATTGAAGAGGTTTGACAAAAAAAGAACTTATTTTGGATGTCTTCATTTGAAGAATGCTCCCAACCTAATTACTATAAGGATAAGGAATATAAATTCGGCATTAATCGCCGCCATATTTGATTTAATACAATTGTCAATGTAGTTGAAAATGCATAATCGTAAAGGGTGGATTTCTTTGAGGAAATTATTCGGTGAGTTTACTTTTATAATTATATTCTCGTTTGGACTCGTTTCTATTCTATTTGTACTCATTTTATACTCAATTTGTTCTAGTTTTATTTGTTCTAATTTTGTACTCATTTATACTTGGTTTATTCTCGTTTGTACTCAGTTTGTTCTCTTTTTGTACTCGTTTATACTCGGTTTGTTCTCTTTTTGTACTCGTTTGCAATCGGTTAGTTCTCGTTTGATACTTGTTTGTTCTCGTTTCGTATTCATTTTCGTATCTAGAATAATGATTTATTCTCGTTTTGTACTTATTTTCGTATCTGAAAAAATGAGAACAGTTTGTTCTCGTTTTGTACTTATTTTGTATCTGGAATTCTGAGTACATTTTGTTCTCGTTTTGTACTTATCTTCTATTGTGTTGTCAAACTTTTCTGATACGTGGTCAACACAAATTCAAACTTCTAATACGCGGTCAAAAGGTAGTAAAACAAATCAAATTTTAGCATTTCTATAATTGCATGAGTTGATATTTTTGTCTAAATTTTGAATGTTTTTACAATTTTGAAATTTATTTATTTTTTGAGAAATATTTTTTATCTTTTTCCTAAAAACTACCCTTGTCAATCTCTTATCTCACTCTATCTCATTTTTCTCCACCGCCAATATAAATTAAAAACAACAAAACCCTTATCAAAAAATCTTATCAACATAGATAGTTATCTTTCTTGTTTTTAAATTATGAACGTAATAACGTATAGCAAATCTAGAATTAGATTATAATTAAGAAGCAATTGAAACTAAATTAAGATCGACATCAGAGATTTAATATCACTAGAATCTAGTTTTTTAAGTAATAACACAAGAATCCAGCAATCAAAATTTTATACAGACTAAAATAATTAGATTTGGAGGGAAAGTGAAATCAACAAGAAGCAGATCTTTGACAAGCAACAAGCAAATCTTCAACCACCATACCTATATGCACATTGATGAGGGAGATATACAGAACTCCATACCCGTCACCTTCTCTTTTTTTTTTTTATAAAGAGTATTTATCCACTTTGATAATTAAAAGATTAACGATTCCTTCTCTCCCGATAAATATCTTTTCTGAGCATTAATGATTACCCATCACCTTCTTCAACGAGAGGCTTTATTTCTTCCTATTAATTATAACACAAACTAGAAGCGACAAACTACCAAATCGACCAGCATAGACAGGAGAGAGTGGCCCTCATATCACCATAGGCATATCCACCATACCCAACCCCATCATATTCATAATTGCATCTAAAATTCAAAAGAATCTAGAAGAAATTATTTTGTGCCCAAGTCTTTTCATGTCGCATGCCCTCATCATAATTTTTGCTTCACTTTTTTCACATGCCCTCATTATTCTTTTTTTAGTTTCTAATTTAGCCTTTTTATTATTAGGTTCGGTATAAGAGTAATTATTTGATTTCATATTTAAATTTTAACTTCCCATTCCTCTGAAATGATTTTTTCAAACACAATTTTAATTGTTTTATGGAGAAAATACTCAGACGTCTCTCAATTTTAAAATAATTTACTATTACATCACTATATTTTTCGAAATCTTCTATGTCCTCTTTGACACTCTCCTCCATTAATCAACAATAACGGACAACATTATGTTGTAGGATGTGGAACAAAGGCTGATGAGGTATAACGATGTGGAGAATAGTGTGACAAAAAAGAGATTTAGTGGATGTTGATTTAACAGTTGATGGATGGGTCGAGAATAAATCTGGCGGTGGTAGAGATAAAAGTTTCAAAGTGGGATTTTAAGTTAATAAAAATATGAGAAGAATAAAGTGGTGTTGTATATAATAGTCATTGGTAGAGAAATTGAGAAGTAAGATGAAAGAAATCTTAGTTTAGGAATTAGAGTCACTCCTTTCAATAAGCTTTTGAACGACAAAAACTATGTCCACTCAATATTTTCTTACCTACCACTGTTTTACCTTTTTTTCCGCTTAATTTCTCTCCCATCATAGTAAAAACTTCCAAACAGAGGCGAGATTTTTTAGAAAGTTATTAATTATAGAGAGAGGCGGAGTTTGTGAGGCTGGGTGTATTTTTGAGATAGAGACATGTTCATATAAGGGTTATTGAGATCTTTTTCACATTGTTAAAATTGGTTAACGATTTAAAGCTTGGAGGACTTCATAGGAGATTTCTGAAAAGGTAGGGATCAAACAAGAGATATGGCAAACCCTTAGGAACCACAGGGCAATTAACCTTACAAAAGAAATTCGAAATAGATTCACAACTGTCTCTATTAACAGCTCCAAATTAGAGCTGTTCGCTTCTTAAAGAAACGCAACCTAAAGCTGAGAAACGAGGAGTCAAGAGTGGAGGGATAAAAAGAGTAGCCTACAGCAAAAAATCATAAAGACAAGAGTTATGAGCTCAGACCTCAGTGACCTTTTACTCAAAAGTCCTAAAACCAACCTTCAAGACATGCTTCCTAACAAAAATATTTTTGTTGAGATAAGAGGTGACAACAAAAAGATTTTAGGACGATAAATAAGGGATTAACGGAATTACTCTTCTGTTGTATTTTGACGGACATTGTTGTTTTATACGGAAATTAAGTAATGCTGGTTTTATTAATTAAATATATGTAATTTTATAATTTTTTTTAAATATATTCTTTGACTTCTATTAATAAAATTTGTTATGTTAGTTATTAATTTTTTTGTCCAAGCATTAATTACAAGGATAGTGTTATACATAATTTTTTAATTTAATTGGTAGAAATAGAAAAGAAAATATAATTAATTTTATTCATAAAAAATAAAAAGTTTGCCAAAAATGAGACGGAGGAAGTAATATCAAACGCTTCACTGATTGCAAAAAAACAGAAGCGAAATTAGCCGTTGCAAAGGACAAACCTCAATACCCCCTAGGAGTGGTCGAGCGGAACGGGATACGTTAACCTCAGTTTATGGTGCGAGTTTGAGACGTGAGAGCAATGTAAATTCAAAATTATCCGGTTGTCACTCGGACCCGTGTTGCATAGACCTTTGTTGTTCAGCCCCGACCCGCTTGTCTTCTGTAAGGTGTTACGGTGACCACACTTGTGCACAGGCTCAAGTCCGATGTCGGGTGTCAACTATAACTCACAGGAACATTCTGTAGCAGGAAGGGTACCTTCCAGTTTAAACTTACATGGTCGCCACCTACTTGTCACTCTCACCTCCACTTGGGTTGTTAAAAAAAAAAAGGACAAACCTGAATGATGACAAGAATTATTATGCTCAATTTTCCATATACTTGAGCAAATTGCATTATGAACCATTCTATTATGGGGTCGCCGTTCCCTTTCGAAAAAAGTTAATCATAAATGAATCCAATCAATAAGGAATTTATTCAATGAACCAGATAGCTTTCATATAAAAAAAATGCAACGAACTGAAAAAGACTAACCAACTTCATATCCACTAAATGCCTATTTGATTTCCAAGTGAGCAAACTAACAAATTATTCCATTTATGGTAGTGTTTATCTGTCTTAATTTACATTTCTAACGTAGTACATTAAAAAAAAGACGATTATAAGCACTGTAAATTCTAAAAAACACGTTAAGATAGATTTTTCCATTATTCCCATTTATGATAGTATTTATCTTTCTCAATTTGACCCAATTTTTTGTTTGTTTTGTCATTGAATTGTGGTATTTGGTTAAATGTGTATTTGGTGAAATTCATTGTTTAGTTTATCAAATTTGATAACAGATGTGTGTGGTAATTATTAAAATTTCATATATATGTTTAAAAACAAAAATTAAAGAATGACTCATTTTTTAAATAAGCTGAGCTTTTGTCCATAATTTTCTTCCATTATCAACCTCACTCACTTTAAGAGATATGTTAGTGTGTATTTTATGCATGTTTTTATGATTAATTTTATATTGTTTTGTGTGCTCTTTCATCTTTATTTCTGTGTTTCTATATTATTTTGTGAATTATCTTTTATAGGTAATGATTGGAGAACAAGGGTGTGATTTGATGTTGATTTGGCTGAATTGGATTCGAAGTCTTATAGCATGACCATGCCAAGGTGGTGACGATTCTAGAACGCATGGAAAAACTAAAGTCTAACGTGGAAAAGCCTATTTTTGGCAGAAAGATGGACGAGAAACACTGCCTATTTAGATGTGAACCGAAGTCTTACACGATTAGACTATTTAGTAAGTCTTTTGGAACAATTAAATTAGGATTACAAGTTAGGTATTTCCTATAAATACCTAGCCATCGGTTTGTATTTCCTCATTCTACATTCTCTATAGATTTTCTTCTTGTGTTCTCTTATTTTCATTATGTGTTACTAACCACTTTTTTAGTCAAGGTTAGTAGAAGTTGAACTTCATTAAATTGTGAGGACTTTTGTGTTAACTATTCCTAATTCATTCGCATATTTATTTAATTTTTGTTCTTCAGTACTTTAATATTGTTTGGTTGATTGATTTAATTTTATATGGTTAGATTGATTAATGAAACAATATTCTACCAGTTAGCATTGTAGATTCATGATTGCATATTCTAATATTAGTGGTAACTTAATATAGTTCAAGTGGGGCCCTTAACTATTGTTGAGGAAATTAAATAAGCTAGTTTAAATGAATTGCGGCATTCCGATTTCATTACTAGGGTAAGGTTTTTATATTGTGTATTGCTGTCGATAGATTAAATCCTACAGGGGCGTCCTGAGGGTTGTTTATTGGTAAGTAAAGTAGTATGCTGGCCGTATAACGCTATCGAAACAGTAAGTAGAGATTGGTTATTGTGTGCGTCACCTGTAACTATAACTTGCCTATGTGAATAATTGATGTTTATCTTTCGTTCCTGTGATCAATTCAAAAAATGATACTGAGATAAAACCTTGATTAGACCTTCATAATATTGTTTTTTGTTATAATTTTTTTCTACGATTATTATTGTTTTCTTTATCTGTAATCTCAGTATATTTTCGTTCCTTACAAATTACTCTTCAAATCTCTTTATTGTTTCTTTCGCATTTGGACTTAATTTTACTGGTCTCCGTGAATTCGACCCTACTCACCGCTGTACTCAAATTTATATTTCCGAGTAGATAATTAATTTGTTAGTTTGATACTTATCAAAATCAATGCAAATATTATATAGCCACAAACCTTCAATCTTTATGAAAATTTTCACTTTTATCAGTATTATTTTTTCATTATTCTCAGTATTATATAGCATAAAATTGTACCAAAAAGAAGTCAAATAGTAAAAACTAAAAATGAATCCCATGAATTGAATTTTTTTGGTCAGCAAAAAAGAAAGTCGGGGGCGACCAGTAGTGGTGTATTCCTATTGAGCGTGCCTATGCAGGTATTACTCCCCGATACAAAATGTTCGTTGCTTGGTAAGGTGGCCAAGGGATTATCACCGTAGCACCCGTTAAGAGTCAGATAATTGCAGGACTATCCACGATGCTCTAATGCTTGATCCACGCTATGTGATCAAATGAATCTTATGAATTGAATTGACTTTTACAAAAAATGACAATCATCTATGAAAAGATTGTCATACATCTTCAAACTCATACTTACTATATGCTCAGAATATAAAGCGGATATATTTTCATCTAAATGAAATTATATTATGATTCCGCCACTATAAACTACCTAAAAAAAATGCAATTACACACGGTCATGGTTGAGATATCTCACAAACCTACTACGTATTTAATTTGTTATAGAAGGAAATCAACAACCAAAAACGTCACATGCAAATGCTACAGTTGAGGCATATAAACAGCCAACCCAATTCCAACACTTGTGGGAATCTTTAGTCAAAATGACATGACATCCACAACAATAAAATCCAAGAGAAAGAATCTTACGGCAAGATGATCGATGATGACTTCTCGGATCTTTCCCAAAATTAATATTACTACCAAAAAAAATTAATACTATAAAGGATCCAAAGAGACTCACACTAATATTGAAGGTAATAATAAAATGGGCATGTCCAAGACACAAAGCACACACTACCATGTTTTGGTGTTGGCATGTTCTATATTTCTTAATATTTTTTTACTATGCAATTTACATATCGACCGCGGAGGTGGCCTTGTTGGATTGTGGTGGAAGAGGGGGCTGAGTTGGACCAGTAGAGCCGCCGGAAGAAGCTGAGGCCGTGGCGGCGATATCATGTTCTGGCCATGGAAGAGCGTAAGTGGATGGGGGGTGGCTGCTGATGGAAGACCTATCTGTGAGTGCAATAGTTGCTATGGTGGCCCCGACTGTTCTCAGCCCTTCCCTTCTTGCACTGTTGATGCTGATGGGTATGTTTTCACTTTTTTATCCTTGCTGTTTATGCCTTCTCTTTTTGTGGTTTTTTAAAGGTTAAATTAAAGGTTTGCAGACTTCTGTGTGCGAACAGTAACGGAGCCAAGAAATTCAGTGTGGTGCGATTTTTGAACTTTTCTTTTTCATAAAGTAATATACTTTTAACTAAAATAATATATTGTAAAATAATATATTCAAACATTGAAATCTAATTACTTGGTATTTTTGTTTCCAAAATGTGTATTGAGTGCTTGTAATGCACCAATAATATTAGAATATTTAACCTAATTTTTTTTGTAAGTTTATCTATTATTTACATAAATCACTAATTCACGATTAAAAATTGTTCAATTCATAAATGAAACCCAAGTTCTTAACTATACAATCAAAATTAAGAGTAATTTTTTAGATTTAATTTAAAATTTATACTTAATGAATCCCTATTGGAAAACTCCCCGTTAGTGGGCGAAATAACCGAATTATGAAGAATTTTCTTACTTTGTTAATCCACTTATTTGTAGATTAGATTTTTTTTTTTTAATAGGAATGAAAGGCTTCATTGATTACTCAGAATAACAACATGACACAAAGTAGAAAAAAGATGAAAATCAAAAGGCCCTCCCCAAACATGATAGTTAAGCAAAAGCAAAGGCGGCTCGTGCTAAATGATGGGCCAGCAAGTTAGCTGATTTAAGAACAAACTCAACCCTTACAAAATTGAGAGAGGAAAGCAATAATTTACAATCCTCAACAATAGAACCAAAAGAAGACAGATCTAATAAATTCTCATTGATGGCATTCACCATACAGCAACATCAGAGGCAATAACCACACGCTCAATACCCAGATCTTTGATCCAAGACAAGATTTCCCTGATACATAGAATTTTAGCAACAGCAGGATTAAAGAAGAAAGGCAGGCACTTAGTAAACACAGCAACAATAACACCAACCGAGTTTCCAATTACACCACCCAATCCAGTAGCATCAATATCACTTCTGCAAGAAGCATTAGTATTTATCTTCAAATAATTCTCAGCAGGGGGCAACCAAACAGCCTCGGAACTACCTGTATTAATAATAGAAACATTACCAGCCTCCCTAGCAATTTCCTATTCTGCCTTCTTAGTAGCACAAATGTTCATAACAACCTCCGGTCTTTTAAAACAACTATTCTGTACCACCTCGTTCCTATGCTTCCAAATGGACCAACATAACCAGCAAAACCAACTCAGATCATTCAGAGAGAGAATTTTACAGACTTCTTTGAACCAAACAGAAAAGGAAACACACTCAATGGACCCAACATTCAACCCAGACATAAACCAAATTAATCTCGCAAAAGAGCAATCTCTGAAACAATGACAGTAGATTCAATTCCCCACTCACAAACATCACAAAAGGCGACAATATCCACAGATTTATCAATTAACCTAACCTTTGAAGGGATAACATTTTTGACAGCCCTCCAAACAGTATTTCTGACATTACCAGGAATCTTGAGATTCCGAAAGAGCTTCCAAACCTTCTTATCCTCTAAATCTGCAAGAGTAGACTCACCAACCAACATTGTGTAAGTTGACTTAACCAAATAAGACCCATTCTTCTCAAAAAGCAAAAAAATACGATACTCCAAACATCTGAAACTAAGCGGAATTTTAAAGATCAAACTACAGTCAGTCATTGAAAATAATAAGAATTTTCTCACGATCCCAATTGCCAGCTTTAATTAGCGAAGCGACACAATTAGTGGCAACAATTTCAGGGATATCCCAAGACGGAAAAGGAAATTCCACATCTCCCAACCACGCATCAGTCCTAATTCTAATAGACTCACCACTACCAATTCTCCACCTGCAACCTCCCTTTAATGGGAACCCAGGAGAGTACGCCAAGTATAACTTGGTCTATAACCCAAACTAGCATTCAAGAAATCAAACCTGGGGAATATTTGGCTTTAATAATTTGAGATACAAGAACATTAGGCTCACACAAAATACGCCAAGCCAACTTACCAACTAGAGCCAAGTTGAACTCACTGATCCTTCTAAATCCCATCCCACCATGAGCTTTCCAAATACATAACCTATTCCAATTCATCCAATTAATCCCACCAGCACCCTTATTACTCCACCAAAAACTGTTTAAGAGTATTTCAATCTCCACACAGAGATTCTTAGGCAACAGGAACACACCCAAAACATAGCTAGAAATAGCCACCCCAACACTTCTAATTAAAACCTCTTTCCCAGCCATAGAAGAATTACCATTCGAACCATTCACAGCCTTCCATACACGCTCCTTCACACACTCGAAAACCTCCTTTTTGTTTCTACCAACCTCAGCTAGAAGCCCAAGGTATTTCTCGAAGGACTAGATTCTCTAACACCCTAACGCTCCAATAAAACTTTCTTTAACACAACACCATAATTCTTGCTAAATTTGATCAGCCACTTATTGAGATTAATACATTGTCCAGACGCCCTTTCAAAAGTTTTGAGCACGCCTTTAACCACATCCACTTCACACTTCAAGGCTCTAAAGAAGAGGAAGCAATCATTAGCAAAAAAGAGATGGGACACAGTAGGAGCACCCTGAGCAATACGATATCCATGAAGAGCACCAATGCATTCTTGTTTTCTGATCAACGCAAAAAAAACCCTCCATACACAGAATAAACAGATACAGTGACACAGGGTCACCCTGCCTGACACCCCTACAAGGATAGATAGGACCCAGCCGCCCCACTTTGGAATTTATCCAAATTTTCACATTTGAGACACAGCTCATTAACAAACTAACCCACCTCTGACAAAAACCCATCTTGCAAAGAATTTTACATAAATATTCCCACTCAATTCGGTCATAAGCTTTACTCATATCTATTTTCAGAGAAGCAATCTTACCTCTAGTCTTCAATTTCAGAAAATGTTGAATTTCAAAGGATATCAAAATGTTGTTCGTGATCAATCTTCCAGGAATAAAAGCACATTGAGACTCAGACACAAGAGAGCACAGCACAGGTTTCAAACGATTAGCCAACATCTTTGCGATGATTTTATAAATAACCTGGCACAAAGAGATTGGCAGAAACTCAGCCATTCTGGAGACATTCTCGACTTTAGGAATAAGCGTAATCAAGGTTTCACCCAACTCCGTAGGAATCTCACTATCCTAGATAACTTTGAGACAGAAATCAATAACCTCATCTCCCAAAATGCTCTAGAACTTTTGGAAAAAACCAGGGTTTAGACCATTCGGACCCGAAGCCTTGTCAGGATTCATGCTAAACAAAGCATCATAAACATCCGATCTTACAAAAGACATATTCAGCATGGAACGTTGCACATCAATCAAGCCATGGTCCAAACAATTCAGCACTTCATCCGCCGAGCAACCTGTAGAAGAAAAAAGACTGAAAATAATCAGTGATAATATCCCTAAGCCCATTACTCCAATCCTTCCTCACACCATCATCACCCACCAGACTCTCAATTCTATTACGTCTCCTTCTAGCAGAAGCAACAGAGTGAAAAACTTACAATTTTTATCACCATCTCTCAACCAAAAGACCTTGGCCTTCTGTTTCCAAAAAATCTAACATGAAAAAAATTCAATCTAGCATTTTTATACTCCTCAATATGTCTTGGGTCCGTAGCCCAACGAAGCCTCTCCAAATCACACTTCAAAGAATTGATTCGCGAACTGAAATTTTCAGAAAATCTATTGCCCCATTTCCCAACATCAGAAGAACACTCTCGCAATTTAAATGAAAAATACCTCTTCCTCGACTCTCTCGAAGACTTCTTAACAACATCCAAACTCCTTTCTTCATTAGCCCAGACGTTCTCAAACCTAAAAGATCTAGGTCTCCTCACAAAGCTCCCTTGATTTAACTCAAGAATTAAAATAGAATGATCAGAAGATGACCCAACCAAATTCAAAACCCTCGCATCCCAAAAAAATCCCTCCACCTCCTATTAGCAAGAACTCTGTCTAACTTCTCTTCAACCCAAGAAACCGTACCCTTCCCTCTCTCCCAGGTGAAATTATATCCCATTAAACCCAAATCCTCAAGACTACAATCTCTCACAGCATTCCTAAAACCATTCAGAAACAAATTAGGATGAGGAACACCACCTTTCTTTTCATACCCAAACATCAAGTCGTTAAAATTCCCACCCCCCCCGACCCAAGGAATATTAGACCCCCTAGCGAGCTGTCTGAGCATATTCCAAGACTCTCTTCTTCTAGATCTCTCCGGGCAACCATAGAAACCAGTGAGTCTCCAACTCAGATTACCCCCTTCATCAATCTCAACATCAGTAAAATTTTTTGAGAGTTGCTTAATATTCACCCGTATATCATTGATCCACATTAAAGCTAACCCACCATCCCTTCCAACCGGATCAACCCAGACCGCATGATCCAAACCAAATATCCTTCTCAACCAATTCAATATGGGCCGCCAATACCTTAGTCTCAAACAAGAAAGGGCAACTTACAAAAATACGTCCCTTTGAGAATTTAATTACACAAAATTGGCAAACATTTGGTTTTCTCTCTGGAAGTGGGCTTTTTAAACTTTTATTACATATATATAAAATTCCGAACGGGATCTCTATAAAAATCATCTTTTCAGTACCATTTCAGTAAAGAAAACAGAAAAAAACTCTTTTTTTTTAAAAAAAAAATTGCTTAAATAAAAAAATAAACCTTTTGAATTCAGCCCTTGTTTTTTCTTATTTTTTTCAATTTTTTGTCTTTTTTTGATTTTTTTAATCTACTCTACATTTTTTTTCTAGTTAGGTTTCTTTATTTTTCTACATTTTCATTTTAAGATTTTATTTTAGTTTTTTAATCTTAATAAAATTTTAATTAACTTTTTAAAATTCTTAAATAGATAAAATAAACCTTAAATAAATATTTTTAAAAATTTTTAATTTTTCATTTTTCATTTTAACCACCTTGTCTTATTTTTTTCAATTTAGTCCATTTATTTTCCTAATTATTTATCTTTCTTTTCCCAATTTTTCATTTTTTTTATATTTTTAACATTAATAAATTTTTACTAAATTTTTTAAAATCCATCAATAGAAAAAATAAACCTTTTTAAAATCTCTAAAAACTTTTTTAAGAAGAAAAAATAAACTTAAAATAAACCTTTTAAAACCTAAAATAAATTTATAATTAACCTCAAATAAACCTTTTAAACAAAATAAACTTAAAAATAAACTTAAAATAAACCTTTTAAAATTATTAAATAAACCTTTTTAAAATCTGTAAAAACCTAAAATAAACTTATAAAAAACTTAAAATAAACTTTTTAAACAAATAAACTTAGAATAAACCTAAAATAAACTTACAATAAACCTGTTAAAAATCTTAAATAAACCTTTGAAAATCTATAAATAAACCTTTTAAAGCCCAAAATAAACTTAAAATAAACCTAAAAAAACTTTTAAACAAAATAATTTAAAATAAATCTTTAAATTCTTAAATAAACCTTTTTAAAATCTGTAAAATAAATCTAAAAAAACTTCAAATAAACTTAAAATAAACTTTTTAAATAAAACAAAATTTTAAAATAAACTTTTTAAATAAAACAAACTTTAAAAATAAACTTAAAACAAACCATTTAAAATTCTTAAACAAACTTATCTACTATTTTCTTCATAGCAGTTTTAGGTAAGAAAAGAGCAAGTCAACCAATGTCTGTATAATTCTTGAATTAAAACCAATGCCGACCTCTAATTACTGTTGGGTTTGATTTGTGTGGTGTGAATTCATTTATAAGACAAGGTTGTGATCAAGACTTGATTATTGCCATCACATGATAAGAAATATCGATAAGTCATTTATAAAAGATGATGACTTTTTAAACGAGGCTTATTGAGGACTCGTTTAACAATATATAATATTTTCTAATGATTGGTGATTAGTAAATAATAAAAAAATCAAAAGATAATATATTTTTTAATAAAATACTATATGTTATATACTGTCTAAAATATGTTATATGTTATCTATGTCAAACGAGATCTGAAATTTTTTGGCACAACTTATTCGCACCTTTTCTCACTTTTAGCATAGACTTTTAAATCGTGAGTTAATTTAACATACACTTTTCATTTTTAAAACCTACTAATCTTTTGTCCAGGTTCACTAATAAATGCTCCTGCGGCAAATGAAGTGGATATTTTCTGCCATGTCAATGTAGCATGGGCATGAGGACAAGTATAATTAATGATATATCAAACTGTCTATGTCATACAGGAAGGAGATACAATCGATACTACAAAAAAGTGTCTACTTATGATGTATTTATTAATAGAGAGAAAGGGTGGAGAATGAGAGAGGAAGATGAAAAGTGAATGGATGAGAGAAAGAGAGAGAGAGAAAAGAAAAGAAACGGAGAGATAGTTGACAGAAAGAGAGAGTTAATAGAAATAAAACAAAAAACATAAACTAATACAGAGCTCTGTACCCAAAGATATACATGATCATTTAAAAAAAAAAGGAAAAATGCTCATAAAAAAAGAAAAAATAGGACAGAGTAATTTTCTCGATAAGAAAAGACTTGAACAAGGTCCCAAAGAACTTGAACTGAGTGTGGGTTGCCCAACCCACGACAGTTTTAGAATAAGAAACTCATTTCGTTTGGCGGGTCTAGCTCAAACCACTAGCACCCACCTTGGGCCCTTTTTGTCTCAGCCCTAACCGACATTTCATTCTTAATTTTAAAGCAACCCCTTTTGACCCACCCAACTCCTCGGCCTTATCCAATTTCAACCCCTCAACCCTTCTCCTTTTTATTCCATTTATTTCAAGCCCACCTCCCAAAGAAAGAGTCACCCTTATCATCCTCATTAGCCTCTGTATCCATAAAAGCCTCCACAGTACCCTTTCCCCAAGTCATCCGAATTAAATGAGTTTGGAAGTGTCAGCACTTTTCTCAAGAGGACTTCTTTGGACATTTTTCTCAGAACTGCAGCCACTGTCATCCACGTGGCGTCCACTTTTCACCTTGTCCACCTGAGCAGTGTCTGTTCGTTCCACCACCACAGGAATGCGAAGAGGTTTACCATTCACATTTCTGAGATAATGACTCTAAGCAAGAACAACATTTGAACCCTATTCCCCCCTAATACTTGAATCAAACCTTCTTTTACTTTCTGGATTCTCGTAGAACATAGGACAGAACCTTTCCGTCTGTCCAGGTCTGCCACAAACAAATCAAAAACTTGGCAACTGTTCATACTTAAATTGAATCCAATGCCAATCTCCGCTAGCTTTATGGACTTTAGCATTCTTCTGAAGAGCTTTCCTAACATCAAGCTTAACACGTATTCTAAGGAACCTCCTCCATCTGCTATCAAAATTTTTTGGATCAGAACTTATGAACTCACCCAGCGAGTTGCCAATGTCCCGACAAACCCTTTCAGAAGCAAAACCAACGGGAACCTCATGCAATTGAACCTAAAGTTGTGTGTGAAAAATCGGAACATTTAGAGGATCTTCATTCTCCTCAAGCTTCTTCCATACCAACAATTGCTTGTCGAACGTCCATGGCTCACCCTCTTCAAATCTAATTCATGAAAGAACGGGAAGATAAAACGATTCGGGCCGATATCTTTGATAAAAATACCGATGACTGGCCGCCATAATTTGGATAAAATATCAATAAAAAATGGAGGCCGGTTAAGAATCTCCCAACCATGCATAAGGCATGATTTATCTTTATCCTGGAAACTGGACCATCACCCACTGCATCCTCAAATTCCAGACCAACCTGCTCCTTTTCACCATCATCAATCCTCAATCTGTGACAATCCTCAGCAAGATCCTCCAGATTATCCATTCAAAAATAAAGGCACAGGAAAAAGAAGAGAGTAAAGAGGAAGAAAAGGGGAAAAGAATACAAGACACAGAAAAGAGACAATGGGGTAAGCAAAAGGGAAAGAAAAGCAGCACAGAAAAAATGATAGAAGGAACAAGAAAAAATGAAAACGAAAAGAAATAGAGTAAAGAGTAAGAGACAGGGAATGCAAAGACAAGGAGATATAGAGCAGACGAGGCTTGCAAGAAGGAAGACGGAAACTTGCAAAAAGCAGGACTAGTAAACAAAAGGAAATCTTTGAGAAACCGTAATTTAGTGAGTATAGTTTGGTTAAGTAATGTAGTATAAAATCATATTGTAAGATTTGTGAGTTTTCAATTATTGTAGATTAGATTATTAAAATGACCAAACATATGTAAAAATATTAATTAAAGGTAAAATTTAAGTCAAATCTGTAATTAAGGAGAATTGTCGTAGTTGATAAAGATGAACTGAGGTCTTACTTTGTCACATTACTCTTTGTATGCATGAGAAGTAGAGGATTTTTTTTTCATGAAAGAAATAAAACTGATAACTAAAATTATAAATATTAACGATTCTCAAATCTTCTTTGAAAGTTGAGACTATGAGCTAAGTCAGGAAATCTGACATGTTACATTAAAAAATTAACAGGCTAACTGGAAGGGATGAAAAGGGTCATTCTAAAATTATAGGGACCTCAATGGACAATACATCAAAACATAGGAATCGCAGGAAAATTGGCCCAAACATTTTTGGGAGAAGGCATGTGAAGTATTAGTATTATATATTCTTGAGTGTTTTATATATTCTAAACAAATTTAACATGAAGTAAAATGCTTTAATCTTTTAATTCGTCCAATCAAACCGCAGCCAAATTCAACTTATAACTCAATTATTATATATTCTTGAGTGTTTTATATGTTTATTTAATTATAGTTTTTTTTGCTACATCTACTACAATTTTTTGTCCTTTTTTTTATCTTTTGATTTTTTTTTCTAGTTTTTCTTTTTCTAATTTTAGACTCTAACAAAAACCCAAAAATGTGAATTAATGTAACAGGGGAGATCCATTGTTCTTGGAACCATATTGGATGAAACAAGCAGAGAGCAGTGCAGTGGTAGTGGCACAGAAAGGGTTATGCATACCCTGATCGGACCTACATACCCAAGGAGCTTGAGAAGCAAATTCGTCAACTTCATGCCACTGTTGGAAATGCAGTGACTCAGGGAAGATTCATTATTTATGGTGCTGGCTCTACCCAACTCCTTGATTCTGCAGTTCATGCCTACTCTCTTGAACACGTTA
>CAODLS011041666.1:0-19516 GCA_948243855.1 Flueggea neowawraea
AATTCAAGTGCAATCGCCAATAAAGCCCCACTCGTCGGTGACTGGTCTCGCTGGCAAAAACATGAAGCTGAACATGGATGAGATGACATATATCAAAATGAGGTAATGTGGTCATACCAAATGCATGATATGCAAATGCAATGCAAACCCTCATAGCAGTTGAAAACGTATATCGAATGTGAATCCATCACCCTCCATCATAAATTCATAATCTACGTAAAATTACAGTTTGGTCATCGATTAGTGTAAAATTACATTTAAGTCTCGAGACTTGGCAAATTTCATAACAGTCCTCAAAGTATCCTCAAATCACCAAGAATTCCTTCTAAGTCAGAATTCCCAAATTCATCCCTGAACACTCAAAAATTACAATTTAATCTTTAACTTGTAAAATTACAAGTTAGTCCCCAACTTTTTAGAAATTACTATTTTGTCCCTCAAAATTTTCCGCAATTATAAATCTGGATCCCAACTTATAGAAATTACAAATATGACTCCAACTTTCCAAAAATTATAGAAATGTCAAAAATACAAAGATTACTTCTCAAAAATACCTAACTCTCGATTCGATCAATACCTGATATAACCAATCACCCACATTGTTCCCAAACAACTTCAAGAACATTAATCAATCATCAATTCCATCAAACAAATTCCAAATTGCTCCAAAAATCATCAAAACCTAACCTAACCCTAGCCAACACAATAATTCATCAAATCTATTGATTCAAGGCTTGAAACAATTTTATCTAAGTCCCATCTAACCCATACAAGCATCCTCTAATATCAGAACATCACAAATCATCCAAGAATTGGAACCCTAGCCCAACTCGTCCAAATGCAAAACCATGAAAGAGGAATCAAAAACAAGAAAAGAATGATAATCTTACCTCCAAAGATGATTAGGAACACTGAGCAAGTAATGAGGAAGTGAGAGGATCGATCTAAAAGTGAGAGAGTGAAAAATGCAAATGGCGGACGGAATAGTTGGGGTTCGAATATATATAGAAAATGGAGGCTCACATACATGAATCTAAGGTTAAGGTATGTTAGGAGGACCTCAAGTACTTTAGGATCAAAGTCACGTACGTTAATGAGTCAAAAATCGCGTTCTAGAACTGAAAATCCCGACCTCACGTACATCACTATTCATCTCACCTACGTGAATCATCATGGAAACCCAGCACGTGTAGGTCAATCGTTGAAAACACGTACATTGTAAAACCAGTGTTTTACATACGTTAGCCTAAAGCTTACGTATGTAAAAGATCCTTTACGTGCGTTATTTGACATATAATGTGCGTAAACTCCCTTTTTCAGCACTTCCTGAGTTTCCTCACTTCTGGACGTGCGCCAAACCATTCCCGAGGCTTAACATCATTCAAACTTACATGATTAACATCAATTAACACCTTAAACACTTAACCAACACCAAATAACATCAATATCCTAAATCAATACTCCAAATATCTTAAAGACCAAATTAGTCCCACTCGGAAAGCTATAGGAATCTTAACCGGGACGGACGGGATATTACATATGTAGCATGTGCTAAGCTTAAGTTAGTGTGTCCTTTATTTTTTTAATTGTTACCTAAAATGAACTATTCTATTCTTAACCTCATTTCTTATTTTCTATTCTTGTAAGTCCAAGTTAATTTTATCAAGGGCCACAAAAGTGGAGGGTAGTGTACTCCAAAATCATAGAAGTCTTTTTTTTTTTTACAAAACTCACACACCTCACCTTCTAGGTTTAAGAAACTAAAAATGGTAAGAGTCGGTCTAACTGTCTGGAAATTAGTTCAAAACACAAGGCACGTGCCCATACGGATGTCAGGTCATCATAACACATAAGCAATTTTTAACAAGTGTGAAGTGATACATGGTCACTCAGAAAAATTAAAAACACATTTTGGGATCTGACATTTTGGGAAAGAAGATGGTTGATGTTTTTGATTAGTTAGTGGATCTGACATTTTGGGAAAGAAGATGGTTGATGTATGTTCCCTTTGAAAATATCGAAACGGTGCGTTTCAATTCGTGGTAGTTTTAAAAACCCCAAAACCCGACTTTTTGTCTGAAACTCTCATTTTTCACTCTCTCTCACTTTGGGATCGATTCTCTCTGCATGTCATTGATTTCCCAACATTCCTACACGTCTCTAGAGGTAAGATCTCAGTTCTAATCACCTCTTTTCATCCATTTCATGCATTTAATTTCAGAAATCCATTTTTGGCCGAAATTGAAATGGGTTTGGGATTTTGCATGATTCTGTTGAAATGGATGTTGTAGGTTGTTAGATTATGATTTTTAGAGTTTAGATTAACATAAATCTAGCTTGAAATTAGAAGAAATGGTGAGTTATTGACATGGCTAGGGTTAGATTCCGGTTTGACCAATTTGTGATGATTTGGTTGTTGTTCGAGGAAATTGTTGATGGATTAATATTCTTGAAGTTTATATTTTTGAGAATAAAGTTTTAAGATTGGTAGTTTTGTAATTTTGGGAAGTTAATATCTAGATTTATAAATTCTGAAAACTTGGGTGTAAATTTGTAATTTTGAAAACTTGGAAGTTAAATTTGTAATTTTGGGAAGTTGGGACTAGTTTTGTAAATTTTGAGAATTTATGGGTAATTTTATAATTTCGAGAAAATTAATTAAAATTGTAAATTCGGAGAGTTTGAGAGCTCGTTTGAGGAATCTTACTACTTGGAGTAGTCTTTTTTATATTCTCGGACTCGAGGGACTAGTTTGTAATTTTACGAGGTCCTGGGACAAAAATGTAATTTTACAAAAAGTCGGGACCAATTCGTAATTTTATATAGATTTGGATTTTTGGGCCGTGAGTGCTAGATCTTCGATCAAAATAGAATATTTGACGTCAACGGCGTCTAAGTTTGCATTTACATTTCATGCATGTTCTGTTTTGCCACAGTCACCGTGTTTGATCTATTGTGAATATTTGTTTCAGCTTAGTTGATTCTGAGGTGATTAGCCGTCGACCGGTGGTCAGTAATTCAGAGTTTGGAAGCTCGGTATCCAGGTGAGTGGATTGCAGCTTCAGACACATAGGTTGTGTCCCTTCCAATTATATGTTTTTGTTGTGCTATCACGTTAGCATGTAAATCGGATTAATTAAAGAATTGAGAATCCTAAAAATCTGGTCTATGTGAGGACTTGTTGTTATTGATTGGTTTTTAGGAAACCATTTGGATTTTGGAAAAATAGTAGTTGTACTCTGTTTTGAAAGATTTTGCACTTCGACAAAAGATGAATTGTTTTGAAATAATATAATTTGATTATATTATATTTTGGAATATTTCGGAAAGAAATTCTGAAAGTCGTTTTTGGTAAAACGATTGATTGTTGCATACTTGGTTTTGCAAATCATGCCGTTATGGATTTGATGAATATTTTGGAAATCATACTTATATTAAAGTATGTTTTGGAACTCGATATAGAACACTCAATCCCATAAACCTCATTCATTAATATAGCAAATAAAAATCTTTAGTTGAAATCTCAAAAGTCCTAATACTTATTTATTAATTGTTTATCTCATTTCATTTTTAATTGCTTGTTTTTTTATTCAACCACCCCCCCCCCCCCAAAAAAAATATAATCATGTTTTGATTGCTTTCATTTTACGAATTGACCACCATTAGTACTTGTTCCCTTGGATTCAATATCCTTGAAACACTCCTTGGTAAAACTATATTACACCCGTGAGCTTGCAGGAAGCCAACTATAGAAGCATTGTTGGAGTATGTTTTCGGTCTTCTTAGTTGAGTTGAAACAGTAGAGAATAAAAAACACAAGCGATTTAAAGTGGTTCGGCCAATTCTCGGTGCCTACGTCCATTACCTAAGTTCCTCACTTAAGATTTTCCCAATTCTCTGTTCACACCTCTAAAGTCTAACTCAAGGTTGATTTCTCTCTAGGCTCACACCTCTAAAGCCCTTACAATTTTTGTTTTTAAGGTTGACAACAAACCATACCCTAACTCAAAGTGTTTACAGATGAGTATCAAAATGGTGAGATTTTGGTGCAAATGAAGCAAGAATACCAACAAACAAGGCTAATTTTGAGCACCAAATGAAGAATTGATGTAGCAAGGAGTTAGGTGCTTTCTTTTGTCCTTCAAACCTCTATTTATAGTTTTTGAGACACTCTTGCAGTTGATTTAGCCATTGGAATAGTATATAGACCCATTAGAAATCAATCATGAAGTATTTTTTATGTTGACAGCTTCCACTAGTTGACTACCCAAGTCACTAGTCGACTACCAGCTTCAGATTCACTTCTTTGTTCTTGGTTAATCGACTACCTAAGTCATATATCCGTTAAATGAACGTTGTACATCACGTGAATGTCATTTCGAGTCAATTTGAGCAATCATGATCTTCATTAGTTGACTACCCATCTTTACTAGTCGACTACCAAGTCGTTAGTCAACTTATGTTCTCACCAGTCGACTATCAAGCACTTTTCTAGCTTTTGTTTGTCCGCTAGTCGACTACTCAAGGTCTGAAACTTCTTGAAATGGTTTCTTCATGCATTAGTCGACTACTAATCATCATGGGTCAACTCCCAGACTTGAAAACATGATTTTCTTGACTTTTCTTGGTCTTCATTCATCTTGAATTTGTTTTCATTCTTAAATATAATCGTATTAGGTTTTGTACATTAATCAAAACATAGAAGGAACCAAATGTGAACCACTCTTGGTTCAATAACCATTGCAAAGCTTGGGCCATCCATATTGCAAGTATGTTTTGACCATATCAGTTCACTTATTAAGGTTATAAATATTGTTAAAGACAGTCGTGCACTTAATTATCTGCATGACAATGCAGTTTGGGTGGAAGGGTGATAAATCCCTTATGTAAGTATATGGATCGCTTTAAGTAGTATAATGGACAAAGAGTTCAAATATCATAACCACAGGGAATATACCTAAGTACTAATACTAATTTTCTATTATTATCTACTTGACCCAAGTATACTGAATTTCCAATTAAGATCAATTAAGACTAAACAAACTCAAACAAAATAAAACTAGCAAAGTTGTTAAACTAATTCAAATGCAACAAAAGCAAGCAAACTCAAAAATATAATACTCAAACTATCAAAAATAAGATCTAATAAGGAGTTGACCAACTATAATCCCATGACTTGCTCAATTATGATTGTTTTCATTGCTTATTACCTCAAAACAATAAATTTATTAACTTACATTAGGTAAAAAAAATTGCTAAATTATCAATCTAACTTTCTCAAGTCAAGATTGGCCTAGTATCCGTATTAACTATCTATCTCTAGTAGAATTAATAAATGAAATTGCTAAAGCTCAATCTATTTTTCTAATCACGACTACCTACAATCTCGATTTCCTCATGAAGCATAGCCCTATCTCTAGTGTCCTACACATTGATATTTGGTAATCCTATGACTACAATTAAAGCACTTTCTCAAGTAACTTTAAAAGTTGAAAAGCAAATCCCTAAGGTGGCCAATTTTAAGGATGCAACATTAAAACCAAGATTAACAAGAAGTTTAACTCAATACTTGGGTAATAAGCAAATCAACAGTCACAACATCAGAACTAGTTCATAGTCAAGCAACCAAGAAATCTAGCCTCTAACCATGGTAAACAATGTAAACGAACAAACAAACTCATAAAACATAAAACCATTAATGAAAAAAAAAAAGAGAATTTAGAAAAAGTACCAAACTTGATTTCAAAATGAATAGATAATAAGAGTTTACAATATAGTTCTTCAAGAACACTCAAAATGGCTACTTGTTCTAAAGGTGGTTGCATCTTTGGTGGCTCCCAAATATCAAATGAGGATTTTTGAGACTCTATTTATATGTGGGGCACAAAACCTTAGGTTCAAAGCGACCAAGAATTTCCCTGTGATGTGTAAAAGGACAATAGGTCACTAATTTCAGCATCTGGACACGTCACCAGTTACTCTTGTTAATTGTCTTTCTTTTTCAATAACTTTCATGGCCATGACTTGACATTGTGGCTCCTCTTTTACGACCTGACTTTGGGCAAAACATTGTCACGGTTGTGACAGAGGTTTCACGATCGTGAATTCTTCATTTTGTTCCCGTATACTAGCTCCTTTCTCTCTTAGCCTTGGTTTCTTGCTTCCTTGCTTAAATTATCACCCCTCTTTTGTCCTTTTTCCCTCTCCTATACTCCAAAATGTCCCTTTTGGTTCTTCTAATCAGAAAAACCAAACTCATATAAGATTTCATCAATTTAATCCAAAATCAAAGCAAAAACAAAGTAAATCTACCACATATGAATGACATGAAGCGTATGCATCAACTCCGTCACACTTAAGTGTTTGTGTTACGACCCATTTCCGGACCATGACTGGCATACGAGGCAAACTGTCTAAAGTAGCCGGGTTCATCTCGTACAAGCCTCAGAGTACATAATTTATATCCAAATTCTTATTATTAGCCAGCTTATCAGTCAAATTAAAATATTTTTAACAAATATAAAGTTTTAAACAAAAAGTAATATTCTTTAATATTAAAACAAAATCATAAATTTATTAATACAGAATAAATAATTATAAGTAAATCATTTAAGACAAAGCAATAACAAATACAAATACATAACTCACAGATAACCCAGTATGGAGTATATAACAAAACAGATAATCGATTGCCTGAACAATAGGGCACTCACTGCTGACAATGACGTCTCACTGAGCATGGAAGATCAGATGACGGCTATCAACAAAACCTAAAAAATATTAGGAGAAGGGGTGAAGAAATGATACTCCAGATTGTCTACAGGACTCACATAAACAGTTTTAAAAACATTTCCGAACAATACAACATATGCATATATAAATGTATACTATTTGCATACACTCATATATATACAGATAGTAGTTCATAAATTCATTTCAAAATCATTCACAAACAAGACAAACAACAGACAATTACACGGATTATATTGTTTTGAATAACTAATAATAATTATGCAGTAGTGTTATTATTAATTCGTTGAAACTCAAAAGACTGTTTGGAATACATTGACAATCAATTATTTAATCAAACACTTTTCCCTCTTAATGAAAAAAAGATCAAACACCTTCCCAGGACATATATATTGATCAACTCAGTCAAAGAACAAAAATGTGATCCTCCTCGTTAATTGAAAGCCACGAGCTCTCTGAGTACTATTTAAGTTTTAGCTACTCCTCCATGTGATCAAAGCATATTTGATCCACTACTTCTAATCATAGTTTTGTTCTTATTGAGAAATCACAACTTTCTAGTACTATAAAAGATTCATTACTTCTATTTTTTTGCCAGATTTTTCTTTGCTTCATATTTGAATAGTTCATTATGTATTAATAACGAAAGTAGAAAATTTTAAAAAATCATATAACATAAGCTAAACTTATAAAAAATATAAATCACGATAAATATGCTATTTGAAATTTCGACTACATAATTGTTCTATGTAATAGAAGAAAATGATTATTACTGTTGTATTACAGTTGTACAATAGAATCTCTATATAAAAATACTCTATATATAAGAATAACCTTTATTTTATTATAAAAAAAAATAGTCCCACGTAAGTTAATTATAAATAGAAATAACCTCTAAATTGTAATAAATTATGAATTTTTAAGTCATATATTAAAAAAATATACCTCTACATAATAATTATATATATATATACACACACACGTGTGTGTGTGTGTTATATTGGTATAAGAGACAATAATAATTTTAGAAGACTATTACATTTACTGATAAAAAACTTTTGTACTTACCTATGTAGAGTTAGAAACATACAAACTCTAGTTTAAAAGTCTAAATATTTTATATTTTCTTTAATTTTTTCCATTGAATATTTTTTAAAAACTATGTACACAGTTCATTATCTCAATCAATTTCAAGTGATATCGTTTAATCTTCCTTTAGTAAATCAACCATGTCTCCTAAAACCAACACGAGACGAGTTTATCTCATAGAAGGTGTTCGTGTTAAGTTGTACCAATACCTTTATTTAGTTATAACTTCTCAATTATAATACAATTAGTTTGGTCTTCAAACTATTCTTATATAGAGTTTTTACTGTATCATGGGGGGAATCTCATTGAAGAAATTTGAAATATATAGTTAAAAAACATGAACATTTTATTTCGTTAACACCTACACTAATTCGATAAGACTAAAAACCAACTTAAAAAAAATCTTCAGAAAGGGCAATTTTGTTTTATTGATACACTTGAAATATTTTCAAGTATAAATGTATAATAATAGATTTTGTGTATTCTTTTAAACTATTTTCCGGGGAATTAATTCCCCACAATACTTTTATTATTAAGTAAAACAATATATTTTAAATAAATATTATATAATAAAATACGAAATATAACATAGGTGTTAAAAAATGTGATTCGCCCATAACAGGTCGATTGGTTCTAGTTCTGTTCAGTCAAGACTTGGTTGTTTTGCTCATGGGCCAACTCAATTAGGTTAAACCCTAGTTGTAAATGACAACGTTGCACTCTACATAAATGTCTAGAGAAGCTTGCATGTGTCAACTATAATTAGTTGAGACATAACCCTAATTAGAGTTGGAATCTCTACATTACACAATACACAAAATACATCAATCTATCTGAAAGAGAAATGAGGTTGTCGGCCTCCATAACCAAGGAGAAAGAAATTGTTCTTCCTCCACCCGCTCATGATTCTTGCATCCATAAGGATCTTCATCTGGCACATAGAATACGAAACTAGTTCATGTCATTCCCGTCGATAATCAACGAAAGTGGTTTGCATGCGATGCTAACATACAACTAGATCCACTTCAGCCTATGATTTCCGCTACGCATATCAAGGTAAATAACTCAAACTGCTTATCAATTTTTTATTCATCCGATTATTGGTTAGTTTCATGTGATCCTGACAATAGGTATAATTTAAATTAAACAATAATAAATAATCAAATCCTAAATATAATATAGCATAAATTATCTCTTAAACGTAGTTTCTCAATGAAAAAGACTTCTCGCTCAACTGCATAAAAGAACAAACTTTTTGACACCCTAATTGCCAAGAATTAGTTTCTAATTGGAAAAGTATCCAAAGACTCCCTAATTTGTATTAACTTGTCTAACACTAGAATTATATATCTTTTTTTTAAATTTTTTTAACATATAATTAATCTAGTACCAATATGTATTTTTGTTTATTGACAACTCATTCTATCAAATGTAACTCAACACTATTAATGTCGTCTTTAACATTAATAGGTTGATAATTTGACTTTCGGTAATAACAAATAAAATGATGAGGAAATGACACCTGGTGCCCTTTTTTTTTCATTTCACAATTACAACATAATAGATTATTATCCAATATTATACAATACTCTAATTTTCACTTTCTATAATACCACTTTTTTCTCTCTCTTCTCTTTTCTCTCTCTTCTCTCTTCCCTAATCCCTTCTTTCTCCTCCATTCCCGATCCCCAAGTTTGTCGTCGTTGCCACCTACCTTTTTTCGTCCGTCGTCGCCGCCCTTTTCTTTTTTCGTCTTCTCTTCCTTCTCTGCTTCTTTGTCACACTCTCTATCGCGTCTCCAACTTCTCTCCCCCTCTCTTATCGCCTCTGTCTCTTCGTCTCTCTTCTCGCCTCTATTTTCCTCCCCGTCACCTCTGTTTTCTTACTCTCTTCTCTGTCTATTTCTTCCTCTCCGTTGTCTCAAAATCTCCCTCCCCGCTATCCTCGATTCTCCTCCTCCTCAATGAAAGTGACGCGACCTGACAATCTATAGAGAGAGAGTGATGGGAATAGAGAAGCGGTGATGACGACGGCTGGAGAGGGGTGGCAGCTAGGGTTTGTAAACCTAGCTGGAAACCTATTTTGGCAAATTACCTTTTAGTACTTGTTAATTTTACAAAATTATAAAACTGTACCCATGGCTTATTAATTATTTGAAAAAAAAATTCTAAACAACATCAAAGTGAATAAAATGAAATAACACAACAAAAAGGAAAAAATTTAGTGAATGTAATTATGTTGTACTCATTATGTGAGCATATTTAGTGAATATACTAGCGTTGTACTCATAATTTTATCAAGTTATTAAAAATACTAAACTTCCAATTCCTAATATTTATGTTTTAATCTCATTTTTTTCATTTCGTACTTGATTGTACTCTTATTGTACTTATTTTTGTAGACGATTGTTGGTGTAGTTAATAAGTTTTAAATAAACTCTTATCGTACTCGGTCTGTACTCTGGTTCTACTTCACATGTATTCGGTTTTTGCTGGTCAATAGAACCTTCATAACACTACTCTGTACTTGAGTTGTGCTCCATATGTACTCGAGTTGTAGTCTTTCTTATTAGCTTAAATGGTTTGGTCAAAGCGCGGTCAACTTTCTAACGAGTAGTCAACAAGTGGTCAAATTGTTGTATTTTTGAATATTTTATTCTATGTTTCTATTTTTTGGTATGTTTTCAAATATTACTGTATTTGAGAAATTCTTTTTATTTTGTTGCCTATTTGTGGTAATCACCCTCAAATAATTTATAAAAAAGCTAATTTACAATTTATTTAAAAATAATAATATTACTTTTTACTATATGCATCACGGCATGGAAAAGAATCATCAAAAGAAGAGAGCTAATGCGATGACCATGGACAGAAGTAGCCGGAAGAGATTCGATTGTGAAATAACAAGAGAGGGTTCAATCCATGCACTTGGACAGGCAATAATAATATGAATGAATTTCGTTTTTGGGACACTATAATACAAGTTAAGTCTAAGAGAGCAACCAATGACCATCAAAAGTAAATTTTTGCAGCTTTAAAGTGAACGTGTGAAACTAAAGTCGCAAGATGACAAAGAAGATGCCACACGATGGTAATTTTGGTCCCAGTTTCTGAGTGTTGTTCCCAAATTAAGAAATTACATTGTTTGAATTTTTTTGTTAAAAGCTTAAAATAAGATCTCTTTCACCCAAGCACAAAAAGAGATATAGGAGATAAATTTTATAATGTTGTGGCCTTTATTAATACCATATCAGATTTTGATGCAACAAACAACACTTAAGCCAAAACTTTGAAGCGCATACTAAAATCTTGATAAATTGAGAGGAAAAATGGATGGATGTAAATTAAAGAAGAAGAGACAAAGGAATGAGACTTTTTCTTATTCGGGTGCATAATTTCATGATTAAAAATTTAATTAATAACAATATAAATTATGAATTCATATAATATTAACAAGGAAATATTGCATCTCAATAAAAAAAACTCTCTTGCAACTTTTGGTTATAGGAAAATATTATCCAAGACGAACTCAAACAAAGTCTCGAGGAAAAGAAAAATATTTTCTAATAATTTAGTAGAGGTTTTTTAAAATATTAGCTTTAATGTTTTCTACGTTTATTATAAAATCGAGATATAAGGTACTTATTATTGTCATATTATATAAAGTGCTGAAGAAATAAAAAGAAACATTAATGTCGAATAGTTTACCAAGAAAAGGAAGCATATATAGTGAGTGCTGTAGGTGATTCCACAGCATGTGTATTGTATTGTATTGTTGGCCTGATTAAAGAACAATCCCTCCACAGCTCCTTTTCCTTCTCATTTTCTTCTGCCACCATGTGAAACTTTTCAGAACCCACCCAACCCAAGTGAGCAGGATTTTATTTTATTTTTGTATTTTTTTTTCTTTTATCAAGATTTAACCTTTAGCTTTTGGAAGAAGAACGGGATTAGCCCGGATCCAAACACGCCTATGTCTACTCCACCAACAAACAGCAATAGTAAAAATGGTCCCAAATGTGTTTGGATCTTAGTGTCTTCTTCATCATATCCCTTTTCTTAAAAACTTAGAAGCAAGGATCAGTAGGGTACACTTCTAACAACAATCACTGTAATCTTCTGACTACTGCTAGAACATGGTTGCTGCAATTGCATGTGTTTGTTGATATAGATATCCACCACTACTACTCCACTATCCTCCTGTAGTAATCAATTTATCCCATCACACCACTACTCCAGCTGAAAAAATATGTTGTGTTTATAACCAACTGATGTCCTTACAACAATGCAGAGACAAACACACATAACCCACACACTCATGATCTTGTAACTTATTTGGAGTGACGAACCCAGGTTATTTTCATATATGGACACTGTTGAATGATTTTACAGAAATTAACAGTGATTTTATTGGCGACTGGATGAACAATAATCAAATTAAATATTTAATTATTTATTTTTTAAGTTCAATAACTTAAAAAATTAGTATAATGAAATCACATATATAGAACTTAAAACTACATTATATATGAAGCTACATATAATGTAGCTTTATATATAAAATCAACCGTAAAAAAGAAAGAATGTTCGATTTTTAATGAAAATAAATAAAATTATTTTATAAGAAAAAAAACATACAGAACCCAAAACACGGTCTGTCTTACCACGAAAGGCATCATTCTACAGTAACACCCACCCAATTTGACATTCAGTGGAGCAAGGCTATATCTTTTTTTCTTAATTTTTGATAATTATAATTTTGCAATTAACAAAAATAAAAGAAAAACAATATTGTGATTGCGGGCTTTTGGGATTCTTTGATCGGAAAAATAAGATCTGAAAGAATCATGTGATTTGAAAAAACAAAAAAGAGGAAAACAAAAAGAAATTTAGTAAAGGCTGGCTATAGCCATAAAAAAAGGAACCAAAGAAAGAATGAGGAGCTTCCATTTAAAATTAGGACCTAAACCGAATCGAACCAAACCGAAGACTTACCTCCAACCCAAAACCCTTTTAAGCAACACATAAACACGCTCCTTTCAACTACCTTAACAACCCCACCAAATTTGTAAAACCAACCAAAAAAAAAAAACCTTTCATCTTCCTCCTTGCAATTCTCCCTGAGCTCCTCCTCCACTTCCCACCCGCAATGTGGAGGTCGTGGAGCCTCAAATCAACGCTCAATATCCATTCCACCTCACCCTCACCTTCTTCCTCCTCTTCTTTTTCTTCCTCCTCCTTCAAAGACGTCCAATCCCTCTGTACGGACGACCCTCCTTCTACCAGAAAACCCTCCGCCGTCTTCCGCCGCGTCCGCCTAGCCAACGCTGTCCTCCACTCCTGGTCCCCCAAAACCTCTCCTCCGTCAATCTTAATCCCCGGCGCCGACAAACGAATTGTCGTCTACTTCACCAGCCTACGCGTCGTCCGCTCCACCTTCGAGGCCTGCAGAGTCGTGCGATCAATTCTCCGAGGGTTCCGCGTTAAAATCGACGAGCGAGATCTCTCCATGGACTCTGCATTTCTCGGGGAGCTACAACAGATTTTCGGCGGCGGCGGCGGTCAAAGCTCGTTGACTCTGCCCAGAGTGTTTATCGGGGGGAGGTACGTGGGCGGGGCCGAGGAGATAAGGCAGTTGCACGAGGCGGGCGAGCTCAAGAAACTTGTGGAAGGATTGGCCGTAGCGGAACCGGGTTGCGGGTGTGACGTGTGCGGCGGTTACAGGTTTGTTTTGTTCGACAAATGTAGCGGTAGCCATAAGGTGTACATAGAGAAAGTTGGGTTTAAGTGTTGTACAGTCTGCAATGAGAATGGTCTGATCAGGTGCCCTTCTTGTTCGCCCTAATAGCCGTCCGATTTGATTACTTTTACGTTTGACTTCTCTTATTTACAAATTTTGGGTTTTAAAATTTAACTAGCCTCCTCTTCACTGGATTTTGTTTTTGTCCTTTTGATTTTGAGATTTGAAAAAAAGATGTCATTAGTTTGTCACATTAAAAGTAATTAGGTGACCCGTCAATTGTTAAAATGTTAGGAAGCTATGAAAAGCTTATATTAGACGCGGTAAATTAGTAATTATGTATATTCTGTGAATTATGAGTATATTACTTATTTGAAGGGAAAGGAAAGCCGAATTTGCAGTCAAAATTTGGGCTTAATATTATATGCATATATTGTTTATTTGAAAATCTTCTTAATGTTCGTTGGTATTGTGACTCGTGATCTTGTGGATGGATTTATTTTATTTATAGTTTTTCGTAATTATTGCCAAAAAAAATATGGTGATTTCTTTATTTTTTCCTTGATATGTGGAACATTGTTATGCTAACAACAATATTTCACGAACTCTTATCTTTTGAACCACTTGGGGAGTTTCGAGCTTGATGAAAGAGTTGCTTCTTAGGGGAACTGTATAAAATTGAATTGTATGGGAGTGGTTTGGTTTTGTTAGACACTTGTATACACATATTTTGGCAAACAATATTTCACATATTAGGGTTTTTGGATATGCACACATACACGTTGGACATGTTTTTTTTTTCGTATTAATTCCTTGGTTTGTTTGGATGTTTCTTCTTTAATTTCCTTCACGTTAAAGATGTTGCTTGGAATTATATCTTAATTCCTTGTTTCAATATTGCTTCTTTAATTAGTCTGCAAAATGATAAGTTAGGACAATAGAAAAAGATAATCGCAAATTTTTTTATTGAGTGAAAGTTATATCTTTTAATATCCGATTAATCCGGACATTATAATAAGTTACTACTGGTAAATTTGCATATTTTGTTTTAGTAAATTTCACTGAAACACTGTTTGTGGAACTTAACAATTTGATATAGCTTATGAAACTAACTCAAGTTTGAGACTAAATTGAACCGAATTATTGTTACTATTAGTTTAAAGCAAGTCAGAAAAAAAAATGGAGAAAATGAGTTATGAATTTATCAAGTATCGATTATTTGGACCTTTTTCACATTTGCATTCTTTTGGTCTGGACCATTTTTCATATTTGCATACACGGTTGCATTCTTACACGCACAATTTCAGAAAGTGGAGTGGTGGGCCTTTATGGATGGAATGAATTGGCTGGCCTGAATGTTGAGTTTCTCCCCACTCTATGTAACATTCTCTATGTTTGATTTGTTCAATTCTTTTTCTTTTTTTTTTATAAAACAGACTAACCGAAAATGGCACCAGTCTTCAACACTCTAGCTAGGCTGACACCCCGAACAACTAGTGGGTTTGAAAATTAAACTTAACTGACGAAAAATTTTAAAATTTAAAATCAAAATTACCAAAACAATCAAATACACTGAACCAAAAAAAAAAAAGAGGCTCGTTTGATTTGATAATTTTAGATACACTCTCTTCTCTAATTTTTTATTATAATACAGATCTTTCCTGTTACTTAAATTATCCAAATAAGTACAGCTATATATGAAAAATATACAAAGGACAAACATGCTCCACTTTCTTCGATCCAAACAGCAGCCGATGGGAAAGGCATTAGCATGATTACAATTATTACATGCATGATTATTTTATTTTCGGGTATTTCTTCACAACTCTTGATTAGGGTTAGCATCTAATGATTCTGTCCAAAAAAAAGTGTTGGTGAATTTGACTAGTATAATGCAGGTGGTTAGGTTATGCCTTTGTCTGCTTCTTTGCGTCTTTCACTTCGCCTGTTTTTCTCCCATCAATTTTTGTGGATTCTAAACTTTTTCTATTCGGTTTTATCTTTGTTTCGATTATTCAGTTCGAACAATTTCGGTATTATCTGCCCTGATTTTGGTCACCGAAATTAAAGTTTCTCCACACAAAAAAAAAAATCTGGTGAAGTTTGCAAGTATGGAGCCCTACGAAAGTTCAAGTATTATGTTGTAGCCTAGCTAACTGTGGTTTAGACTACGAATCTGTTCTGATCACATATCTTATTGTTCCCTTATTTTCTGTAAAAGAAAGCTAAAAGGATAACGGTACCCTTTGATTCGGAATTGTGATCGTACCAAGGAATTTATGGTTCTCCTAAACCACATTTTGTAGACTATTGAAAGAGATTGCACTCAAAAAATCAAACTTCTTTAATCAAACAATTGGAAATGATAAAGGGACACAAATTATTTACTTGGGTTCTTTGCCTCTTTAGCAACAATAGCAAGATAACCAATCATGAACAATTGAGATGAAATTAAAATTGCAAAAACTTAACTATTGAGGACATTTGAATAACCACTGATGATGCTAATAAAGACTGAAGGCAATATTGAAAATCAAAAACAAGCTAGGACGACGCTAAGATAAATGAGCGGGGACACTAAGACTAATAGAGTATGAGACTCATGTTTCTAGTATAAGGATTGGTTTGATTGATTGGTTTCTGGTCTTTTTCTCTGTCTCCTTTGCATCTATTTATACTCATTCATTGTGAATCTTGTTTTCTCGCTACAGCGGACACCTTGATTTCATCAATTGATCAGGATTTCATGGGTTGCTCCTTGGATTGCTCTACTGTCCTCCAAATAATTTAACCTTCCTTCTTCGTGTCTGATTTGTACAATCTATCCTCTCCAGATTTGTGGCAATCAAATAATTGTCCTCTTCTGGCCTTTTTGGTTTGTTTTATTTCTATCTTGATTTACAGTGGTCCTCTCTTAGTTGTTTGTGGTCAAACTTGCCTTGTTCTGTAAATGCTTCCTTTTCCCGAGTCCTTGGATCAATGATGTGTCCTCCAAGCAATTCCTTATTGGTTCCTGATTTGCAACAATTATCCTCCATCCAAAGGATTGCACAAATACACTTTAAACACTTAATTGTGTTGATAAACAAATGGATGAAAAACATTGTCGTTAAAAGTTACATTTAAAACATATATCGGGATAGAAAATGAGAAAGAAACAGAGACTAGAATTCAATTGCATACCCTTGCACAACGACAACGATTCCATTGCTTATGATGACTAGAAGTAAAAAAAAAAGAATGATGAAGAACAAAATAAACAAGGAGCCAAGCATGATTGAACGTGGGGTCAGACCATCGGTGCTAGGATGGATTAAAATGAAAATTTTTTGTAACACCGATATTATAATACGATAAAATTATATTAAAGACAGTTGAGGAATACAAAAAAAAATCAAAAATTTGAGGAATGAGCTACTAATTCAACAATTCGTAATTCTCAACAATTCAGCAATTCGTAAGTCTCAACAATTCACAATTCAAATATAAATCAACAATTCTCAACTAATTCACGATTCAAAATTTTAAGTGGCTAGCCAACAATTCTCAACCAATTCAATCTAAACACCTAACAATTATCAAACCTTAATTAACTGAAATTAGAAGAAGAAAAAAAGAGTTGAAAGGAGCAAGAGCTTACTAGCCAGACTGATGGAGATGATGGGTTGCGGGCGTGACGACAATTATTTCGAACGGTGGCTACGACTTAGGGAATGGCGGTGGCGCCTGGCTGACTGACAAAGATGACGGGAGGCAGGCACAACGACGAGTTCTCTGAATGGATTGGTGAAAGCCTCTGAGACTGAAGGTGGTGCCTCGTGGACTCACAGAGATGAATGACGATGGCAGACTACTGTCTACGTTGTTTTGGTCTTTTGGAGAAGAGAAATAGAGAATGAAGAAGCGAAATTGTCCCCTTTTACACTATTTTTTTCGATTGCTTGCGGAAATTGATGTGTTTCAGCTTGCAAAAATGTTGATAATCTAATGATTCAAACCTCAATTTGAAATAGTCCAAAACCACATATTTCAATATTTATAACTATTGGATTAAAGTCTTATGCAAAACCAATATCTATATCTATATATATTATATATAAAAGATGAGCATGTTGTGATAATGCCACATCTCTCCTCTCTTCTAATGACAAGTGGGCAATGCTCGTGAAACTTCCATTGCATTTTTTGACAAAGAAAATAGGAGCGGGGGTGACCAGTTGTAGCTCACTTCTGCTGGGTGTGACCATGCAGGTTATCTCTCCGCTACGAAATGTTCGATAATGTCATAGCTGAACTCGGTAAGGTGGCCGAATTTCAACACCGCAGCACCCGTCAGGAGCAAGACGGGCAATAGGCTATCAAGCTTGCTCAAATGCATGACCCAGTGCAATACCCCGCCCATTCCAACTAGATTTCTCTGTAGCATTCCGATCAAATTAGATCGATCTTTGGATGTTCAATATGATAATTGGGTGTTTGATGATGTTTTTGAGTGTTTAAATCTTTAAATGGCGATGTAATTGATTTGAATTGAATGAAAGAAAGGAAGAAATGATGTTGGTGAAAATCAGCAATGAAACGCGCGTGTGATGGCTGAAACACTCGTTTCATTGGTCAGCCCCACTACGTGTCGTTTGGGATGCTGTAGTTCAAAAAGAAAAGTTGTAGTTTGGTGCGACACGAGCGTCTTAGGGGAAGACATGCGCGTCTCGTCGACACGCGCGTCTCAGATGAGACATGCACATCTCATCCTATGCAGAATCGTTTTAAAACCCACAAAACCTATTCCTTTCAGCCTCTCTTCCCATTTTTCACTCAAATCAGCTCCAAACTCATTCCAATCTCTCCTCCATTGCTTCTCTTTGATTCATTATCATCTCTTGAGGTAAGAACACATTTCTAATCTCTCCATTTCATCATTTTCGTGTTTGAATATTATATTTGGGGTTTTGGACGATTTTTAAGGTTAGGTTTGAATTTTCTTATTTTTTTCCAAAAGGGAGTTGTAGGATGTTATATTATGATGGAGTAAGGTTAGAGGAACCTAGATTAAGCTCGATTTTGAAGGATTTATTGAGTTTTTGAGTTGGTTAGGGTTTTGGCCGAGTTTGTGAGATGTTGCGATGATTTTGAGTTATTTTGGTAAGAATGTTGATTGATTCTTGTTTAGGGACATGATTTGTGTCAATGTGGGTGGATTAGAATGCCAGGTTTTGATTGATTCGAAATTTGGGACGTTGTGGTGTAGTTTTTTGTCGAAAGGACTAAAAGTGTAATTTTACATAATTCTGAATCATTTGAGGATCAAATCTGATATTTAGCATGTTGGGGACTAATTTTCAATTTCTAAGAATTAGAGGATTAATTTGGGAATTCTAACTACTTGGAGGACTATTTGATAATTTGAAAATACTTTGAGGACTGATTTGTAAATTTAAAAAGTTTAGGGACTAAAACATAATTCTACATCAGTCAAGACTAAACTGTAATTTTACGTAGATTTCGATTTTTGAGGCGAGTGATAGATTTTCATTCGCATTAGGATTTTCATTCGTTGCGGGTTGGGACGAACATCTACATTGCATGCATACTCTGTAATGCCACAATTATCGTGTCTGATGTTTGTGTAATGAATTATGTATTCAGTTAGGTTGGACTTCCGAGGTGGCCAGTCATTCACTGATGGACCGTCCTCGAAATTATTTGTTCGACGTTCAGGTGAGTGTGGTAGCACCTTCAGACACATATGTTGTGTCCTCTATGTTAGTGTAAGCCCTAGCCCCAATCACATTGTTTACACCTTTATATTTGATATATATAGTATGAGGCATTTTTCATCCTGTTTCTTATTTCTGTGCATATTTAATTGGATGAATTATCCGTGAATAGTGGTTCTGATTAAGTTATCAAATATGATTTGGATAGTAAAACCTTAATC
>CAODLS011041846.1:0-14595 GCA_948243855.1 Flueggea neowawraea
AATGCACGATGCTGCCTAAATTCTAAAAACATTGAGAAAATAATAACCAGAAATGGAAAGCAACTAGTCTAGCTACTAGGTTCGCTGATTCATTGACCCCTTTTCGCTCAATGAAGACCAATCTATGAAATTGATATGAAATGGTACAGCACAAAAAAAAAAAACAAAGAACAAGACCAGCAGCCTAGCAAAGCGGCATAAATGTTAGGAAAAATAATTTTTAAAATTTTAAAATATATCTTAATTAATAAATAAATTTTCATATTTTTAATATATTATAAATATATTTTTAAAGTGAAAAATTAAATTATATTTATGTCTTTCTGTCTATAATATATTAGTATTTTGTTAATATATTATTAACGTATTTAATTTTTTATTTGAATAGAATTTTAAAGATAAAAAAATCCTTGAATCCCTAATTTTTTTTTTCCACTTCCCTTCTTCTTCTTCTTATTAATCCTGAAAAGATAGTTTTTTTTTATCTGAACCATATTTTTTTACAGAGCCCTCATTAGCAACACAAGTAGCCAATTTTTTAGGTCTCTCTAGTATGTAAATGATATCTTATAAATGATATCCAGATTCAATTAGTTATAGAAAGAACAATAATTTTTCAATTTACGTTGGCTCCATTTTGCTTATTTAAATTAAATAACTTTCTTTTTTTGTATCGGCAATGTTTCAGAAATCTCTTTAATCTATTGGAGCTTTTTGAATCGATTTGCTAATTTTCTCAGAAACAACAAATCAAATCTCAATAACAAAATCAAGCTTAATCGAACAGAAATGCTTCTCAACCAAGATTGAATTGAAAAAATTCCGATTCACTTCTTCAATGATTGGTTCTAATTGTCAATTGGCTCAACCCACAAAAAAAAAATCAAACACCAGAAACCCACAAAACATCCAAGCTCTTTACCCAGATTCAAAACCATGCAGTGACTTAAAGCTTCAATCCATGCAGTAGAAGACTCAGAGAGTGGTGAAACAAATCCATTTGTCGATTCTTTTGTTAAATCTTTTCTGTAATCAGTTGTTTCTTGAAGAAGAGAGAATTGGGTTTTATTTTCTCGGCATCCAAACGGAAAATGGGTAATGAAAATTTCTGCTTGAAGCTCATGTATAAAAGGAGCCAACTCAAAATCCCAAATCAACCATCCAAATTAGAATTCACCAACGCAAAATCAAACTCAAATTCCTTTTCCCAAATTCTGAAACTGATCAAAATCAAACCCCTAAGTAACCGACAATTACATGACCCATTTGAAGGTTGTGTTTTACAAAGGCAATGGGCAAAAGAAACCCAGAAACCCAAAACCAAGACTCAGGTTTCAAGCTACAGTTGTGATTCTCCACTTGCTTCTTCCTCCTCACATTAAACAAAAGACCAAACGAAAGAATCAACCTCAACTTTCTCTTTACTGCTCCTCACTCTCTCGTTGTCACGCCTTCTCATCCAAACACGGCCTCACCGTTCGTGCCATTACCCACAAAGACTCAATCTTCACAAACACCCAATTGCAACAACCTCACAACAATCTGGAGAGAGAAGAGAGAGATGGACGTCGTACATCGATCTAGAGAGAGAGATGGACGTTGGAGAGAGAGAGAGAGAGAGAGAGCAGTTGTGTGTGTGTTTAGGGTTTAGAGAGAAAGAGAGAGAGCGGCTATGTGTGTGTGTGTGTGTGTGTGAGAGAGAGAGAGAGAGAAGATGAAAGAACGAGAGAGGATGAGGCTTGACTGTGGTTTTTCAATTTAAGGAAGGGCAATTAGGTCATTTCACTTTTTTTCCTCCGCTAGTTAAAATCAATTTTCAAGGACGTATATGCAACACCCTAAAAATACGAGGACCTACTTCCATTTTCTCCGCCAATTAAAATCAAGTTTCATGGATGTGTATGCAACACTCTAAAAATACGAAGACCTACTTACTAATTGAAGTATATCTCAAATACTTGAAAATTATTTCCCTTTAATGTTACGAGGGGATGAACGGTAGTACATGTGGTTGTTCCTAACTAGGTTGCCTACTTCATTAAGTCTCGCAAAAGAAGAGTTATTTATTGCATGGAGTTTACTTCTTTCTTTTTCCTTTTCGAATTTTAGAAGTCAATGTTTGTCCACAATAATCTTTTTGTTCATATTATAGCGTGTTCTAATAATGTTTCTCTTATATATAATTTTTCCTTTGAAAATTTGTTGGAAATAAATTTACAATTAAGCATTCAACAATAAACAAGCTAGGGTTAAACATTCATACAAGTTCAATAACATAAATTGAATGCCAAAAGAATAAGACCTTCATCTATAGATAACTTAAAGCGTGTGTTAATCAGTTAAAAAAATCAAAGGTTGAAGATTACCTATAATGATAGTATTGAATGAACTTGATGTCATCTCCAATTCTTAATCAACATCACCTTTAAGATAAGAGAGAAACATGCTAGGGTTTGTTGGACTCATCTCCATACCTCTTATCACCAAGTGTGCCAAAACTAATAAGTGTCAACCATGGAGAGTAACGTACCAAATGTGTTTTAAAAGACCAAGTGTGGAAACCACTTACTCCACACTAACATATTATACTCACGGCTTATACACTCTAAAATGCACCACCATACCATTACACAAAGACGAACGCAGAAAAAAATTTCAAGGGAGGTCACCATTTATATATAATAGCCACTATTCAAGCTCTTTTTTAATCGATTTACCAACATTTCCGTCACAATTTTGAGACTAATTAGGAACAATCTACATACATTAACAATTAATTTAAATCCAACTAAGTACCAACAATCAATCCATTCAACTATTCAAGTACAACTCAAACCTGTAAAATAATAGGCTAATTAAACTATTCAACTCCAACAATCAATTCATTCAACTAATTAAATTCAATTAAATCCAAATTTAAGAACTTTAAATTCAAACCCTAGTCTACCTAAACAAAATTAAAAAAATAAGAGAAAAACATACCTAGAATAAGTTGGGCGGATGGCAGCGATACGAGGCATTAGCATTGATCGGTGGACGGACGGAGATGGTTGCAGCGTGCAGGTCTGGTGCTCTCTCATTCCTTCTTTCTTGGCTTATTCTCTCCCTCATTCCCTCCCATCTTTGCTTCTGTTTTGTTTACACTTCACTCGAACATCACTTTCTTTTATTTTTTCAAAGTCTGTGACCCAAATGATGTCGTTTTGGTCACAGACTTAAAAAAAATAAAATTTGAGTAAGTGGCCAAAACGACATCATTTTGGCCTTCAACCTCAATGAACCAGTTGTTTTCTTCAACCTCTAATCCTCTTCAACCTCCAGCAGTTTTCCTCAATCTCCAGTCCTCCCTTACAGACATGGCTCTACAATCGCAAGTGGAACCCCATACTACATATATGGGGTTCTGTCGACTCCAAACGGGTCATTGGGCCATGCCGGACCCCCTCCGGTTCGTCCCTGCCTGCCACTACACATATATATTTAAATAAAGTCCATCATACTTAAACATAATGGAATTAAACTTACAATGGGCCTAAGACCCTAAGAGGAGACCTTAGGCTTGTTTGGAAATTAGGTCTAAGCGCTTATAGCTAATTTAATAAAATAACCAAGGGATTATATTTTTCTCTTATGCAACATTTTGATTTGAATTTCACAAATGCCACAATATATATTGGGTTTCTCTTCTCTTTGTCTAGTTTCTTTCCTTTTTTTGTTGGGTTCTCTCTACAGCTGTCACCCCCCTTTCTTATTGCTATTGTTCCTCTCTCTTCTCTGACGAGATTTATCCAAATTTAGAAGACACAACGAAGGTGAAGA
This sequence comes from Flueggea neowawraea, assembly GCA_948243855.1. Classification (NCBI taxonomy): domain Eukaryota; kingdom Viridiplantae; phylum Streptophyta; class Magnoliopsida; order Malpighiales; family Phyllanthaceae; genus Flueggea; species Flueggea neowawraea. Next base: position 3,820 of record CAODLS011041846.1, read on the forward strand.
AGAGAGGTGGTTGCGTTGACAAACCTTGAAGTCCAACGAAAGTCGTGTCGTTGTCGCCGAAGAAGGAAAACAAACAAGGCAACCGCCTTTGAAAGAGCGATAGAGAGAGATCGACGAAGAGACGAAAAAAAGAGAAAGAGTGACAACGGTAGGGGCGATATGACATGTCCAGGAGAGAGTAAGAGTGAGATAGGTGGCACATCCAGGAGAGAGTGAGAGCAAGAGAGGCGGTGCGACTATGAGAGAGCAAAAGAGAGAGAGGCGGTGCGACCAAGAGATAGTGACGGAGAGAGGCGACAACCCCAAATATAAACAAAATATTTTATTCCCTTTTAGTTTGTAAAATTACAAAATAGTACCTAAATTTATAATTTCACTTTATTAATTATTAGAAAAAAAAATCTGAATATTGAATTTGAATGAAGCCAATTGAAAATATTTTCATTTTTTTTGGGTTGTACTCATTTTTGTACACGTTCTGTAATCACTTGTTGGTGTTGTGCTCGTGTTGTACTCGTAATTAATGAATAACATAACAAATTAAAAATATTTTTTTAACTTTTTTTTGTCTCGTACCCATTTTTGTACTTTTTTTTGTAAGTTTTGTTGGTGATGTACTCTTAATTTTACCAAATGATAAAAAAAATAAATAAATTGTTTTTAAAATTATTTTTCCTTGTACTCAATTTGTACTCGTAATATTTTTTTTATCTTGTACTCGTTTTGGTACTCCTCGCGCATGGTCAAAGCGTGAGTAATTTTCTAGCGCATGGTCAAAGTGCTCAGTTTGTATTCAGTTTTGTATGCATATGTTGGTATTGTACTCGTTTTGTGCTCGTTTTGCTCTTGGTCAATTTTTTTTGCGTGTGGTCAACGTGCAGTTAAAAAATAGTCAAAATGAAGTGTTTCTGAAATACTATTTTAGCATGTTTTCATTTGTGAAATGTTTTCGATGTTGTTGTATTTGTGAAATTAAGGTATTTTTGTTGTATTTCTATGTGAGTTTCCCTTGATTTATTGAGGGAATAATATATTTACTTGTAAGAAACTTTTGTTCACTTCTATCTTATAAAAAATAAAATTACGAAATACCATCACCAAGTAAAATTGAGCTCCATTTGTTTGGCGAAAAAAAAGTGAAGAGATTTTCTTGAAACTTATGTTCTGAGCACTTTTGTTATGATTAATGAAGGAATTTTGGCTAAGTTGCTTGGTATTAGACCTTGAAGACTAATTATTAAAATAGGTGAAAAAAATATTATGGAATCCAAAGGTTTGAAGTCGAAAGCAAATTTAGCCAAAAAAAAAAAGCCGATTAGAGCTCAAAATAATCGGTTGCTAGGAGTTCGTCACTACTTATAGTGTCGAAGTTGTCGCTAGACGTTGTTAACTAAGTCAAAAAATACCAAGGATGTTGACTTCCGTCGCAATGTTAGCAGCGAATTTGACATCAATCTAGCGACGAAGTCAATGCTAAATGCGTTGACTAAAGTCTGCATATAGCGTCGAGTTGACTTGCATTGCAAACTCAATGTCGAATTCGATGCTTTATATATTGTTGTAGAAATGTGGGATGCTTTCAAGATTAGTATACAAGTAGATCACAGTCCTTTGATTTCTTCCGTTATTTCATTGAGTAATTAGTTGGTTTATTAGAAAGACGAAGGGTGAACGTTTCCGAGGTCAGGTTTGACATGTAATCTTCAATGCATCTGTCTATTGAATTTGGATGGAATGCAACAGTGTCGTCTTCAAGAGTGAAACATTTTGTTGTGATCAAGTCATTCGTTGTATATTAAATAGTGTGAGAGATAGATTTGCTGAGGTTGACAATTTGTTGGAAATATAGTTGTTACACTTGGAAGTTTTGTTTTTTTTTTTTTCTGATAGTTGAGGCTTTACCTAGGTTGACAGATTCCTCTTTGTCTCGGCCCTTCTATCTCATGGACCACATGGTAAGTCTCGAACTCGATAGAATATTTGTGATATAAAGAAATTGAGTTTTTTAGAGGAACTATATAGAACATAATTGTATAAAAATAATTTTTATTTATTATACAGTTGTATACATTTTTTATAATAAAAAAAATTATATTTTTTGAAAAAAACATATATGTTGTTTTATTGTGATAACTTCATCATAAATAAAATATATGTTTCTTTAAGAAAATAAACATATATGTTGTATTATATATATATAAAATTTGTGCAATATAATAGTTGAAATGCCAATAAATTTGGGAAAATACTATTTTTTATTTCTTAGTAATCATTTATTAAACTATAATAAATGTTTATACGGATATTGTTGCTTAAATTATTATTATCAAATTTACAATACTACTATATATTGCTGAATCCGTGTAATATTTGAGGATAATATATCATTAGTATTTAAATTATTGTAAATAAAAAATATTTATTTTTTATGATTACATACCTATCCATCCCACCCCAAACCTTTCAGGTCAATATTAAAGATAAAAGTCGCAACACCCATGGTGTTAGTTGAGGTAGCAACTCAGTTCCATTAAGTGGTTCATTTGGGCATGCTTTTTAGTTCGAATATCAGGAAGTCACAAGCCGAGCCGAATTGTGATGTGTGTGTCTAAGGAATAAACCAGGAGCTTTCGGCGTCTATGCATTTTATTTTAGATTTATAATTTCTTTTTATTTATGTAATTTTTGCGTCACGTTATCGGCAGTCCACGTTATCCTCATGCGTCACCGCTGGCGTTCTATTTCCTTTTTGTTTTTCTAAAATGTTTTTAGTCTTTTCTTAATTTTATTCTAGAAGGTTTGCCTCTGGCTGCTACATTGCTGCTTGTACTACGGCTAAGCAAGTCAGCAAGCTCCTTCCTCTGCATAGTTTGACGCGACTCACGAATTTAGAAGAGACTCTTTTTTTTTTTCCCTAGGTAGTTAATTCAAACGTCTCTGAAAGGTGTGACATTTTTTGATGCTACATAGTTATACGTTGTGATATCATAAATTCTTATGAGGATTTGGATTTAGTATAAACATGTTCAATTTATTAACAGATCTACATGTTTATGACACTCTAAAAATAGATCGTAAATAAGTATATACACTTAACATGTTCAAGACATGAATCAACCTGCTTAATTTAATCTCATAATCATGTCATGTGTTTGCACACCTTGTTTAAGATATGCATGACTCGTTTAATAAATTAGTGTATAAGTAAATTGATTATTTGCTTAAATCAATTATGTGTATTATTAAATGAGTTTATGAATTGTGTGTTAAACATATTTTATCATGTTAGTAAGTGTAAATAGGTTAAACGCATCAAATCGTGTCATTTGACTCTTTTAAATAAACATCGTTATGTCTTGTTATATGTATAATAAAGGTTGTATATACGTTCTAACATTCATACTCATTTATTAATCATGCCGTATTTTTATCGTATTTAATCATATCATTTTAATAGGATGACATGACACGAATGCTATACACTGACACAAATTACTGCCCTTGTTGTAAGGTCCATAATGAATTCTTACATATTGAAATCTACACCATTTGTATTTTAACATGGTACAATACGATATTAGATAGACCCAAATACCCAATGATTCCAAAGGTTTACTGAAATGTTTTATCGCATCCCTACATTTTTGGATAGGTACAATTTGCTCGTTGACTTTAGATTACGTCAGTCAAACTTAACAGTACGCGTGGAATGTCCAATTTACCCATGCACAAGTTATACTATTTGCACAAATATTAGCATCTGGGACCACACACGAAAAATTGCCAACCACTAGTGAGAAATTGAAGACATTTAGCAAGAAAGGATATTTTCGCAGCCTATGTCCAAAGGTTACTAGTGGTGTACAACTTATGCACAAATGATGTATAAATGGTGTAATACAAATAGTGTGCAAATTGGGTACAAATGATTTACAAATAAAATTTTAAACTAATTTGGTATTTGAGTTGATTTGATTTAAATTTAATTTTATTTTGAAACAAATTAGCTCAGAGTTATATTTAGTGTAAACTAGTGTACAAGTGGTGTACTAATGGTTTACAAATTAAGTTATAAATGAAGTTAGTTCATTCATACAAACAGTTGACAAAGATGTACAAATAGCATAAACAAGTGTACAATTAATGTACAAATGGTGTACAATTTGTAGGCAAATGAAACTTAAAACTGATTTTAGGGGCCAATTGCAGATTTTTAGGGGCTCCGTCATGAACCCAGTTGATGAACAAAGATGGAGCCCTGGTGTGGAGGTCGACGACAACAGGTGAAGGTTTGGATTCTGTTTCATTTTTTTAGGAACAAATGGTTGGGTTTTTGTTTAATGGTTGGTTTGGCTTGAAGCATTGGTTTGGTTCAATTAGTTGGGTGGCTTGAATGAGTTTTTCGGAGTGCTTTGGTTATTGATTTGGTTTGGTCTGATTTAAAGGTCTAGTTTGGCTGGATTGGGTTCCATTGATTGGTTTGATGCAACAAGAAGTTGTGGGTTTTAGTTTTTAAAAGTGATTCTTGTCGAGTGATTTGGTTTAATAAATGGGCTATATATATGTTTGTATATAAATTTTATCATCAAAATTTCACATTAAATGGTGCTTGTCTATTCTTGCAGTTCAAGCCTTGCATAGCTCCATTCCAGCATCTTCAGTCAACTTCAAACTAAGGGACGATCACATATCTGTAAGGTCTATTAAAGGTTAGAAATTTTTCTTGCACAAATTCAGAGTAAATTTTAATATTGTTGGGCCTTTGTCACTTTTAATGTTGATTCAATGGATTGCACAACTAAATTTTGTGTGATTTCAGAAAACAATTTCATAAGTTGATCTTAAAAGTTATCCCCAAGTTTTTTTTAAGTGAACAGAAGACGTTTTCTTGTGTTTAATTGTTCCGCAGAACCCATATAAGCGGTTTCTTTTTCTCTGAAGTACGTCCATCATGTTGAATCCCAGTTTCCTAATCTGTGATTTAAATTGGCATTTTTGTCAACTAGATTAGGACTAGAAACCAACTTTAAAGCAACTGCACACAAAAATATTTATTTAATTTAATTTAATTTTTTGTATATATATATTTATCATATATATTGTATAATTAAAATTTTGACTAGACATATTTAACTCATAATTAGTTAGAATCTTGACTCGGTCATTAGAGTTGTGAGCCCACAAATAAACCTATTCCACGTGAGTTGCCTACAAAACATATTTTAACCTTGCAAACAATCTAGCAAAACAAATCTTACAAAAAAGAAGAAGAAATCTAATAAAACAAAATTGATAACCGCTGTTGAAAAGCATGGGGAGGCGAGTGAACGTAAAAAGAGAAGGTAGACAGGCAACGCGGCTTCATGACCGTCGAAGCCAACAAAGATCGGCTCACTACTGACACACACACACACCCTCCATATCCATTCACCCCCACACACACTACACTACCGTATCTTCTTTAGTAACTTTTTAAGTAGCACCAAAACTCTTACCAGTACAACAATTACTAAAATTCCCAACGGTAAAATAACTCCATCAGGACTATTCCAATGATTTGGAAAAAGACTATTCTAATGATTTTTTAATCTATTATTAGCATTAAATATTTTAGTCAATAATATTGGTAATTTTTTAGCACTTACATTAATTTTAATATTTAAAAATCATAAATTTATTTTTTATTAAAAATAAATAAAACTACTTGTAAAAAAATATATTTTAAGTTGAAATATCTAAAAGAGCTTATTTAGCAATTTTTTTAAAATATATTATATATTGAAAATATGTTATATGTTTTTGTTTTTAAACAAGTTCAAAATAGAGTTATTGCTTAAATAAACAAGATAATTTTGTATACTTCCATTGTATAGCATGTGGCATAACTTTTTTTCCTTTCATTGTATGTTGTGACATAATTTTTTTCATAAATAGTGTCACTTACCTTATTTTTACTATTAAAAATTCCTCCTCTCCAAAAAACAAACTATTAAAAATTCCTCTAACTTTATTATAAAAAAAAACTATTATCCAGTTTGTCATCTACCACATTTTTTCTCCCAAAGACATAACATTAATTTAATATTTAAATATATCAAATCAATAATAATTTTAATTAATTTATCAATTGATTTACTTTTTTTAATAAAACCAATAAAAATATAACTCATCCCTATTAGAATCAATTCTAATTCTTAGAAATTGTGGGCTCAATTATAAAAATGCAGTATCAACTTCTATTTAGTTTATTATTTATATTAGTAATGTTTATAGTTTTATAGTAAATTAAATAAATTGATATCGGGTGATGACTAAAAAAGGAAATAAAAGAAAAGGGGTAAACTGAATTAGTCAAAATAACCATGGTTTAGTGCGAGTTAAGTTTAATAAACTAGAAGAAAGGGTTGATGGGTCTCAGCTTCAACATCCGTACAAACAATCTGACGCGTGTCCCCTTCAAAACGCGGTTTCTTCCTCCCATCACCGCCCTATTTATCCTCCCTCTCTCCCGCTCCTCTCTTCCTCTCCCCCCATTCATTTCTCCATTATCATCTCTTCTTCCTTCCCTTCTCTCCCGCAAAGCCATCGCTGACTCACATAAACACTCATATTTAACAAGAAAGATGCATTAAAAGTGAACCCAGTTGAGTTCTAAGCTTCGATACTTAATTACTTCACCTGTGTTTTGAGTCATCTGTTACGGCTGTAAAGCATGGCATCATCAGAGAACTTGGAAAGTTTCGAACATTGGCCGTTTCGAACCACGTTATCTGACTCCTGGATTTCCGAAGCCTATGCTCGCGACACCGAGACACTCACAAAAGCCCTTCAAAAATCACTCTACAACACCACCACCGCCAGCGCCGGAGTCGATGACTCTAAATCGTTCTCTCCTTCCGAGACGCTGACTTCTGGTTCTATCAATCCCCTTCTCAACCTTATCACCACCGATAATACGGTTCCTCCTACTCCCACCGGCTCAAACTTCTCCGGTTCCGAACCCGAAACGGCTCCTTCGAAACGCCAGAGGAACAACGCTTCTCTCCCTGGAGTGACCGGGAAGGTTGCGAAACGCAAGTCGCGTGCTTCACAACGGTCTCAGACGACGTTTATAACGGCGGATCCAGCTAACTTCAGGCAGATGGTGCAACAGGTGACAGGCGTGAGATTCGGTAACTCCCAGGTTCCGGTAGTTCCGGTGTTGAAGCCGGAGCCGCAGAGGCCCGGCAACCGGTTACAGGGTGCCGGCGTGTGCTTGCCGACGCTTGATACGTCGGCTTTTTTGCTCGATCACCATCAGCAGCAGGTGGTGATGGGGTCGAGTTCGGGGAGTGGGACTATTATTGGGCCTGGTTCAATGGGCTTTTCAGAGGCTGTGGTGGGCCCAGATGGAGGTGGCGGTTCTGCCTATGATTTTGATACTTTCTCTAGCTTTCCCACTCTAGAGTCATGGAAAGTTATGTGATAGTTTTTCTTAAAATTTTAATTTAATGTCATGTTTTTATTTTATAAAAAAAAAGGAGAGGAGAGGTCGGGGCTTTAGAGGGTAGAAATTATGTAGTGGAGGCATATATGGTGGTGGTGATGGCTTTGTTAATATCTTGGGAGGATCCTTGTTTTGGGTTTTGTTTTATTTCTTTTTCTTTTAATTTTTAGTGTAATATAAATAGTATTTTTTAAAATTAAATCTTGTTTATTGCATCTTTACTAAGTAGATATGTGCATAATTTTTTTTAATCTTTTGGAACTTGAAGCAACGACTCGAAAGTTTATCTCCTAAATGTGTATTAAGCAATTCGGTTTAATTAAATACATGATTTATTAGATACTCGTGAGATAGAATAGTAAAAAAGATGTGGTACAAACTTCAAATATGTTGATGCTCAAGCACTTTTATTTTTTGGTCACACAATGGAGTTTTTTATTTTTAAAATATAAATTATTTTATTTACTTTCAAAATAGAATCGAATTCACCTATTTTTTAAAAAATTAAATTTTTAATTTTTAATGTTAAAATTGATTTTAAGGCATCTTTAATATAAAATTTTTTATTTATAATAATATTTTTGACTTAAATTATAATTTTAATATTTTTTATCATATTTTTTTATTATTAATAAAAAAATATATAAAATAATTAAAAATATTATTTATAAAAAATAATAAAATAATATTAAATTTTAAAGAATTATATTTAAAATATTTTTTTATTTTATATAATTAAGTATATTTTTATTTTTATTAAAATTATATTTTATTATAAAGAGTATTATTAAAGATGATTTAATATTAATAAAAATTAATTTTAATAATAATGAGTTAAAAGTTGATGGGATACTAATTTGGTTATTATGTTGTCTCTTTCTCCTCAAAGATCTACTAGTACTACAAGATATATAATTAAATATAGAAACAGTAGTACGTGGTCAAAACAAAATATAAATAGCAGTACTTGATTTTATTAGATACTCGCGAGAGATAGAATAGTAAGAGATGTGGTATTACGGATTACAATAGATAAAATATGGGTAGGGTTAGAGGTGTTATTTTTGAATTGGAATTGCTAAATTGAATTAGATTGGTCAAAACTGGAATTGAAACGGAATCGAAACCGATTGACTAAAATCAGAAGTTTGCGGTTTAGATTATGGTTCAACCTTTCCAAAACAGTGAACCGGAGGCTTGAACCGCCATATAACCATGGGTTTTCCAGTCGTCGGAACCGTCAGTTCCAATTGTCATTCCCATTTTTTTCTTTTTTTTTGGCTTTTTTCAGTTTTTTCAACTCTATAAATACTTCACCCAACCTACCATTTTTATACAATTCATTCTCTCTCAATCTCAATCTCTTCTACATTCTCACTCTCTCAAAATTTATTTTGTTCTAAATCGTTTTTATTAATTATTTATATATTTTATTATTGCAATTATGTTTTCTATATTTTTCTAAGTTATTTTTTACAATTACATTTTTTCAAATTCCTTTCACTTTTTTACTCTAGTTTAATTTAGTTATTTCATTACATTTAATTAATATTTGCATCAATGAAAAATTTTAGTGAAAATATAATTTTTGAAAATTTTGAAATTGAAAATATTAGAACTCAAGATAGTTAAACTCAACCAATTCCCACCCAAGGAGATGAGGGGGGAGCGGAAGAAAGAGTTTTTAGTTCTGATATTTTTAAAATTCATTTTAAGAAAATTTTTAGTGGTGATAAAAAATTTAAATTTTTTTTGTAATTATTGTGAGAAGGAATACTCGTTCAAGCATGGAGGGGGCTATGGAATATTTCAAAAACATATAATACAGAAACATCCGAAAAAAGTGGATTAGGCGAGAGGACAAACACAACTAACCGGTTTGCTTCTTCTTCCTTTCAACCTAGTTTATTTCATTATAATCATGATGAATCTAGTATAGGTTTTACTCAAATGGTTGTTGCTGATCATTTATCATTTAGTTTTGTTGAAAACTTAGGATTTAATAAATGGGTTAAAAAATATTGTCAACCGGTTTATAAATCAATTAATAGACATTTGGTTGGAAAAAATTTGCTTAAATTGTATAAAAACCAAAAAAAAGGATTTAATAAATTATTTTCAATCAAATGATATACATGTTTTTATTTGTTCTGATATTTGGAGTGATCATACTTTGACGCATTCATATATGGGCATTACATGTTATTAGATTGATGAGAACTTTATTTTGCAAAAAAGAGTTTTAGCATATAGATGTTTTGATGAATCTCATTCCGTATTGAAAATTTGTAGATTAATTCATAACATTTTAGAAGAATATAGGTTGGTTCATAGAATTTTTTCAATTTCATTTGATAATGCATCGGCTAATAATACTCGTGTTAACGATTTAAAAAATATTTGTCAACTGAATTTTGGTGGATGTTTTTTTCATATACGTTGTGCTTGTCATATTTTAAATTTATGTGTTTAAGATGGTTTAGAATCAATGAGTGTTCATATTCAACCAATTAAAAATTTTTTTTCTCATATGTGGGTTCGTTCCAGGACCCAATGAGAGTAGGCGGATTTTTGTATTCAAAATGGTAAACAACCAAAACGTTTTTTAAAAGATATTTGTACCCATTGAAACTTGACTTTTAAATTGCTTTCTCAATCTATTGATTACAAAAATTTATTATGTTCTTTTGCCTATCAATATATTCCAAGTAGTAATCTTTTACCTACTACTTAGAATATTTGTGAAAAAATTATGCAAATTTTACAATATTTTAATGATACCACTAATTTTTTTAGACATGTTTATAAACCCACTTCGCATGAGTTTTTAGAACAAGCATTAAACATAGCCGGTGCATTAACGAGGGACGAGAAAATTGAAGAAATTAAAGATGTCGTCCTCCAAATGAAATTGAAATTGTTAAATTATTTTAAATTTATTTCCGATATTTATCTTATTGTATTTATTTTTGATCCTAGGGTTAACAACAAATTTGATTTTTTAAAAGATATTTTAAAAACTTATTTTTCATTATTAGATTTAGAAAATGAAAATGATATTAGTGTTTTATAAATTGTTACTAGAGTTAGACTTTTGATAAATGAATTATTAGCATATTTTTCTATTTCTTGTCCAAATGAGGAATCGTATTTGTCCTCACTTCCACCTATCCCTACTTCCTCCTTATTGTTCGTTGGATCCAAATTGATAGCGGATAGGCGAAAGAACCAATGAGTACTTCAAACTCTCATAACGAGTTTAAAATTTATCTAAACACTGTTTTTGAGGT
>CAODLS011041914.1:0-14526 GCA_948243855.1 Flueggea neowawraea
TCTGCCCAGTGAGACACATATATTTTGGTTAGTAGCGCCTTTTTATCGAGCTACGTCTTTTGTAGTAGATGCTCCATTTCGAATGCTGTAGGGTTATGGGGTTGTGTATTTGATTTTGATATGATGTTTTGCGATTAGATCGCTTTGTATATATTTATATATATGATATTTCGATATATATATATATCTGTATATGTATGTATGTTATTTTCCTATAAACGTTTTAAATAAATGAATGGGTATAAATTTTAAATCTTTGAGGCTTGTGCGAGATAGGCTGGGCTTCCATAGACGGTTCACCTCGTACGCCGGTCATGGTCCCGGGAATGGGTCGTGACAACGCTTATAAAAAACTTTGCGAAAAATATGTGTTGTAGTATTTTTAATTTAATGTAATATTTAATATTTTATTTGTAATATTTTAATTTTAATGTAATATTTTATTTTAATTTAATTTTTAAATTTTATGTATTTTTTTATTTTAATGTAATATAATGAATTATTTTTATTGAAATGAACTATTTTTATTTTAATGAATTTGGGGTAGAAAGTATTAAATGAAGTAGTAGATAAAAGTTGGAGGATTAAAATAAAATTGTGTTTAGTGAAAAACTGAGTAGGCGTCCCACGGAACTCTTAAAGTAGCCCCTAGGTTACGGATGAAAAAACTGAGGGGTTAAAAACTGGAGATTTTAATAAAATAATAATAAAAATATTGAACAAACGTCCTGCATGACGATTTTAGAAACCCTATGTTACAAGCAGCCTTAGTTGTTGGGACTCAGTGAGTGAGTAAGGCAGCAACCACTCTCCTCTTTATATACTATCTCTTGTCTTCTCACTCCTTCTTTTCTCTTCCCCTTTTCTTTTTCACTTATTTTCTCTTCATTTTCTACTTTCCACTCTATCAGATGGCGCGTCCCTTTAATGACGCCTAATTTTCACTTCACTTATTATAATGAATAATAGTGAAAAATTATGAATTTCATTTAAAACCAATAATATTTGGGTTGCTTGGACAAAAACAAAATTATAACCATGAAGGGTTTATTGCATATTGCATCTGGCAGCTGAGAGGACTTAATAGATCTAGATTAATTCAATTTCGAAAGTTTGATAGACATCTCGAAAGATGAGATCCCTACCACAAACACCGTTGCGTTCTTAGTAGCACTTATTTTTTTCCAATTTTATATAATTTTTTGATGATTGATTTCCTTTTTTATTTCGATGAAAAAATTAGAAATTACCTTCAAATGTCTCGAGTTAATTAAAAAAACACTAACCATAAGAATGTTAATTAACTCAAATCCATATTAATCAAATTTGATATTGTTTTAATAAAAAATAAAGTATTCTCATATTTGAAAATTAAGCTTTAAGATATATATACATATATATATTATTAAAGTTTTTCAACAAATCAATATGTTTTTTTTTTCAATTTTGAAAAGAAAAAACAGAAGGACGAAAATAGTGAGGGGGATGGGTTATACGCTAGGAGAAAGGGAGTGGGGAAGGAGAAAGAGAGAAGGGGTAAACTGGAAGAGATAGAGAAGGCGTGTCCACCACATACATTCCCCTCACATTCTCACTCCTCTCGATTTTCTCCACCCCATTTGTCCTCATTTTTCTCTTTATTAATTTTTTACGCATGTACATTACATTTGTTTTAATAAAAACTCTATATAAAAAAGTCTTAATAGTTAATTTTTTTTGTTACAATAATTAAAATATTATCATTCTTTAATTTTTTTAATATATATATATATTAAATTTATCTGTATCAATTCTATTTAAATTAGTAATAAAAAAATAAAAAATAATTTATCAATTAATTATGTAATTAGTGTATTTAACATCTTTTCAAAGAGTAATAATAATATAGATAAAGAGTACAAATTAGTGAATATGTAAAATTAAATGGTGATTACTTTATTATATTTTTAATATTATATTTTTTATTTTTATATGATTTTTTTATTTTTTTAATAAAAAGTTGGAGGGTAAGGAATCAATAGTGCACCATAGCATTCCAACTAAGTTGGCACCCAATAGTACCTGCATCATCTTCCTAAGCTCCTAAATATTATTAAAGCAAAAGAAAATCAATACAAAATGTTTGAAATGACAAAGGAGCTACACAAAGTGGTAGCATTCCCTTGAAGAGAAATCATCATAGACAAAACTGTTACAAAAAACTGGATAACTGGGCCACCACTGTAAGCCGTTATGTCGTGCTCCATAGTTAGCAAGTACATCTGCCACCTTGTTTCCCTCCCTGTATATATGTTATACTACCAGTGACATATGATCAAGAATGCGAAGACAGGTAGCCCACTCAATTCGACAACACCAAGGCACCTCTGAAGGCCTAAATTTGAACAGATTAACAACAAAAGTGGAATCACTATCTAGTCAAACATTGGACCATCCACGTTCTGAGGCGATCTTGATAGCAAAAATTGTCGCCTTTAGTTCTATAATAAAAGCAAAAGACTCACCAGTAGGAAAAGCAAAAGATCCCTTGGAAAGGCCCCTAACATTTCGAAAAATTCCACCCGCACTTAAAGGCCTAGAGCTCTAAGAGCAGAACCATCAGTATTTACTTTAATCCAATTGGATAGGGGAGGCTGCCAAGTCACTGGGATAATCCGGGGTGCTTTCCGAGGAACACCAGCAATGCGTAAATTCCGAAATAGCAAGAGTTCATCCAATGAACCATTCATACAACCAACTCTGAAAGAAGCAACTTCCCTGATACACTTCCACAAGATTCGAAGCATGTTATAGACATTAACATGTTGATCATTAAAAATAGCTTCATTTCGCGCTGACCAAAGGATCCATATATTGCTAACAATTGCCACATTCCACAGAGCCTTCAATTGCGAACTCAACTGCACCTTTGTTACTGCCATAATGAGATCTTGGAGGCCACCAGTACACTGAATCTGAGTGCCAAAGAGGGAGGAAATGGCCATCCAAAGTTGTCTGCTCACCCTACAGTTCACTAGCAAATGATTTAGGGTTTCTCCTTCCTCTTTGCAGAAATGCATCTAGACGGGAAACAAAGCCCTTCAATAACAATTTGTCCTTTGTAGGCAAATACCCAAGAAAAGCTCTCCATCCCATAGTAGAACGAGACGGAGCAATAAAACTCCTCCACAAGAATTTGTTCCAAGAGGCATCATCTCTATAACTATGCAACAAGTGGTAAAAAGTTTTAACAGTAAAATTGTCATTAGTAGCATACCTCCAAATACAAGCATTAGATTGTTCCTAGAGGAAATGCACCACCTCAATAGCGTCTTTGACATCCGATCGTAATGAATCAGGAAGGACCAACACCCATCAACTATAAAATCTCGAACCGTATCCGTTAATTCAGTTGATGCTGGCAATTAAAGGATAAACGATCTGTCACAGGAGGTTGCAACCAGTGACCAGTCCAAAAATTTAGAGTCGACCCAGTAGTAATTAGCCAGCACGAATGTTCCAGCAGATCCGCATATATTTGTCGCAGAGAAGACCAAACAGTGGACCTAAAATAGCTCTGTTTTGGAAGCCCAGAAGGATGCAAAAATTGAGCTTCCAACACCTGTAAGACGAATACAACCTTAGCTGTAAACCGCCAACCAAGAGATCCCAACATAGCCACATTGAGAGTATTCAGGTCTTTCAGGCCGACCCCTCGTCCATGATAAAAGAACAACAAATAGGCCATGGCACAGTAACAAGCTTCTTTACTGCAGTCGAACCAGTCCAAACAAAATTTCTAATATGCCTATTAAGCTTACGAAGCATCTGTTTTGGCCACCTATAAGCCGCAAATGAATGAAGCAACGAACTCTGTATAACTAACCCAACTAGAGCAATACGATCGGCCATAGACAATGAAGACCCTTTCCAAGAGCTAAATTTACTAACAATTTTATCAGTCAGAGGCTGTAAGAACCTCTGACACGGAGCCCCACTAAATAATGGAACACCCAAATAGATAAACGACAAAGCCCCTCTGCTAATGGCCGTCCCTCTAATCATATTTGTAGCTCGCCTTGGTGTCACTGCCTTACCAAAGAAGACATTAGATTTTGCCCAGTTAACAACTTGGCCCGAAATGGCACCATACAACTCAAACATTTCAGAGAAATTCTTCATATTCTGTAAAGATGCCTTGGCAAAAAGGATAATATCAGTAGCATAAAGCAAATGAGAAACAAAATCCGTACCTCTAGCATACGCCATAGGCTGCACTTTCCCTTTCTCCCCTAAATCTGAAATATACCTGCTCAAAAAATCCTCTGCTAAACAAAACAGTAATGGCGACAAAGGATTACCCTGCCTTACTCCTCTAGAACACCAAAAATAACCCTTAGGTTGGCCATTGATGGAAATGGAGAGCCGAGCAGTGGAGAACAACTCAAGGATAAAATTCCTGAACTGCACCCAAAAGCATCTAATACTTCAAATAAAATGGCCATTCCACCGTATCAAAAGCTTTTCGAATGTCTATTTTTAACGCCATATTCCCCCAAAGTATTTTTTGTCAAGCATGTTAACTCCCTCTGATGCCAAAGCAATACAATCTGCAATACGCCTCCCTTTAAGAAAGCCAAACTGCAGTGTAAAGATGATTCTTGCCGCCACCAAAGATAACGGTCTGCCAGGATCTTAGTGATAGTTTTATAACAGAAACTGCTAAGTACAATAACATGATACTGATCTACAGAAATAACCTCCTTTACCTTTGGGATTAGGACCATTAGACTAGAGTTCCAACCATGAGTGATTTTACTGCTAGTCAAAATAACTGGACCGTTGTACATATATCCGCCTGCACAATCTCCTAAAATTCAGAGTAGAAAGCCCTTGTAAAACCATCAGAACCCGATGCATTGGAAGGATCTATGGAGAACACAACACGCTTAATTTCATCACCAGAAGGGGCTATGACCAACCCTGAATTTTCAGATACATTGACTGAAGCTGGGGCAACCTTCTTAATCATGGATAAATCCAAACGGCCTGAAACCTCTGACTTAAACAAGTTACTGTAGTAACCCACAATGTGATCAGAGATAATAGTTGCATCATCTAATAAGTGCTCATTTATCTATAAAACAAAAATATTAGTTAGAGGCGTACGCATAGCATGCAACCAGTGGAAGAATTTAGTGTTTCTATCACCCGACTGCAACCACTTTACCCGACTCATTTCTTTATAAAAAACTTCCTTTTGGAGCAAACATGACTCCAACCTGGCATGAGCATTAAGTTCTTTATTGGAAAGATCACCTGACAAACCATCTATTGCAATGCGATTCTGAACAGATTGCAAATGAAATTCTGCCATAGTAATATTATTTTCCAAGTCTCCAAATACCTCTTTATTCCATACCTTAAGAGCCTGACGGAGATGGTTAAGCTTAGCAGAAACTAACTGAAATAGTGGCAAATGTAATCCAGGAGCATTCCAATTCTGAACCACCAGATCACGCAAGCCTACATGAGATAACCACATCTTCAGAAAGTAGAACCGAACTGGGGGAGGTGCACTCGACCTCTCACAAGAAAAAATCAAAGGTGAATGATCAGAGTTATGTCGAGCCAATGCAACACAAGAAATCCTAGCCCATGCACTTAAAAATTGTGCAGTGACCAATGTTCGATCAAGCAAACTCTCAACCCTGGCTGACCCTCCTCTACTATTACACCAAGTGAAGCGCACACCATGATGAGGGATGTGCAATAACTTGGCAGACTCTATGAAGTGATTGAATTCTCTACAAGGAAGATATGTCGGTGGCCTTCCGTTTTTTCATGTGCCCCCTGTATGACATTGAAAATTCCTATAACCATCCAAGGTGATGCAAAATCTCCAAAATCCACCAATTCTTCACATAATTGTAACCTGCGATTTCTTTAAATACTTGCATGAACAAAAGAAAATTTAATAAATTGGTTGTGCTCCCATAAAGCAAAAAAGACATGTTGATCTCCACAAACCATGCCAGCTGGAGTAGAAAAATAATTATTCATGAACACCCAGAGGGAAGCTGGATCTCTCGAGTTCATGGCAATCAACCACAGCCCCAAAGAGTCCCAAAATCTACTAGGCACACTATCAAAGGCAACAAACGGCTCAGCAAGACATAGAAAATTCAATCTGTTTGAACTACAGATATTATACAAATATCGTTGGGTATCCGGATTACCAATACCCCGACAATTCCAGTATAAAATTTCATTGATATCGAAGTGGTTGGCGCGACGCTTTCCGAGAGAGTTTGGTGCGATGTTCCACTTGCACATCCAACTTTTTTTTGGTTACGTGAGGGTGTTATCCATTCCCCCTCCTCGTCCTCCTCCTCCTCCTCAACCAAATTAGTCCATGACATTGGATTCTCCTTCCTTGTACTAGTCTCAATAACACAATCATCAGATGAAGGAGCACCTTCAACATTAGGCCTATCTGCAGGTTCACTAGGTTCCCCCGTTGGCTCCGACTCCAGCTCCTTTAGGGCTTGATGTGCGTCAACCCCGCCATTACATACGCCTTCAATAGCGAGCTCAATACGTAGCTGTTTATCTGGACTATCAACCTGAGTCCCTACTGCAATTATTGGAGGTGTTGGCCCTGGCTCAATTGCTAGCTCAGTAACGTCTAAATCATTGTGAAGCACTTGAAAAGCCTTCTTAAGAGGGACGTCTATATTCTTTGCCACCCAGTCCTTTTTAGGCACAATTGGTCTAGTAGGTTTCATAACTGGCTTTGCCTTACGTGGCTCCGTAGGTTTGTTCAAACGACAAACAACCGAAGAATGCCCAATACAGTGACAAGTGTAGCAAAAAGAAGGTAAGCTTTCATAAACCACATCGACAAAAAATCTCTTGCCTGACTTTTCTAACATTAGTGTATCTGGAAGATCTGTCGCCAAATCCACCTCAACAAGCACCCGCACGAAATGGCCGAAGGCACCCTCCACCACCATTTTTATATGATTTAAAAATTATGTATTATTTAAAAAAACAAGTGCAAATTCAACAGAATTACAATTTCTTTTTACCTAATTTAATTGCACTAAACTCGATCGAAATTGATAATGACATCAAACAATGAGCATATAATAGAGTGAACGTTATACTCAACAACATTCGCGCTTCTCTTAGTTACCAAACTCATAGATTTTTGTTGAGACATATTAGTAGATATATTCTAAAAGTAAATATAAAAATTTTCAGATCTTACAAATCTGAGTATGAAAGAAAATGGTTGCAAGATCATTATACTTATGAATAACATAAATATAATCAAAACACAAACATGTACATAAATTCCTATTATAAAATTTTATGTCTTATTTTGCCACAACTGTAAGCCAGTTAATAAAATATTCAAAGTTTATTTATATGAGGTGAAATATATATTTCAAAAGATTAGTGCATAAGAACAAAGTAGTTGTGAAACAGATGATATCATCATTAACACATAATGATATCAATAATTTTATTATTTTTAAAATGAAATATACAATGCATATGGTTTAAGATAAAAGTCAATTGGGAAAACAAATTATTTGACTAGTAGTTTAAGATGATCAAACTATCAACATGAAAAATAAGGCATTACAAATTGTTTAAGATGATTTTCTTTAAATTTTAAGATAATTACAAATTTTTAAAATGAAATTTAATTTTTTAAAGATAATTACAAATTTTTAGTTTTTTTTTTTGAAATAGATAAAATTTAGATTTTTTTGAGATAATTAAAAATTTTATTTTAAAATTAATGTATTTATAATTATTAAAAAAATAGGGGTATATTTTTAATTATAAAAAATAAATAAGAATATAATTAAAAAATAAGGGTAATTACCATTCCTAATAAATAACAAGACCCGTCCGAGAATTCCATATCTGCACTAATTATGGTCGACTTGATGGTGTTGACAAATTATATTCTTATATAATTGAAATTTTTACGGAATGGTCTTTGTTTTTAAAAATAAGAGCATTTTTAAAAATCAATATATTTATAATTATTAAAAAAAAAAGAGTATATTTGTAATTATAAAAAATAAATAAGAATATAATAATTTAATTTTTTTTATATCCATACATTTATGTATGTTATGATTTACTTACTCACTCATATAAATAATACATTTATTTGTTTAAGCATTTGTAAAATTGTTTAATTTAATTTCTCAGTCACAAAGTATCTGTTCAGATAATGGTTCTACCACCGTTAGTGGTAGTTTAGGTGGTAAGGCCTATGGAGTATTGATGAGTGGCCTGATTTCAATTTTTGGAGGGATTTTTTTTGGGTTTTATTACTTCTTATAACACGAGTTTAAGTCATATCTGGTATGGTACATTCCACTAGTCTTAGTAAAGGTGCCACGATAATAAAACTTTGATTTCTGTCGAATTTAGTTATAACTCTTTAAATATTTCATAACAGAAAATGTTTCGTATAGTTATGCACAACAATTTGTCTAAAACGAGTACATTTGTTACTAAATTAATAGTTTATTGGTATTTTTAAGGCTTAATAATTTTTTAACATTAAATTTTTTATTTTTGCACATGTGCTCCTCCTATAAAAAACAGAAAATGCATCAACTTTATGATTTAATACAATTATAGCACCAGTTATGGCTCCCATCCAAAAGTATTCCCAAAAAATAACGTCGCAATGACTGTGATGCTCGGCACAATTAAAAATGTAGTAAAAAGGAACATTATTTAGGTATTTATTTTTATTAAATTGTTTAGTAAATTAATTACAATATACCAAACATTTTTAAATATTACAATTAATACAAAATAAAATTTTCAGGGAATGACAATATTTAATTAAATTTGTCAAATTATTTATATTAATAACTCTATATCTTTTTTTGTCAAAAATCTTAACAACTTTATATCATAAGTGATACTTTTAAATATTTTAATTAGTATAAAAATTATTTTAAAATAATAATTGATTGAATAAATGTATCAAATAATTATAATTAATAAAGACTAATTTAATATTTATTTTAAAAAACTCTGACTTTGGTGGGCCCTAAAATTAAAGCTCCTTTTTAAAATTGTGGACTTAAAAGCCACAAGACTTTCAGAAGTGGGCTTACTCAAAAGACAAAAAATAAAATGTAATCAAAAGACAAAAAATAGAAAAGTAGAATACGAACGTGGAAATTCCTAATGTAGTGATAGTGAAACGACTGGCCGTAACATTAAGTGTGGACAAAAAAATGAAATACTAGCATTTATGAGTTCTTTTTTATCCATCTCAACCATTGATTATCTCATAAATTAGCCTGTAATTCAAGTCAACTCTGTATTAAGAGTTACAAATTTAATTTTTGATAAAAAAAAATAAAATAATTTATCAAAACAAATCATGAATTGACCTAAAAAATACAAACCTCTTGTAGTCATAATGAGCGTTATATTTGTTTAAAAATTGTGTACAAATATAACGAATACATATAATCAGCCCAAATGCTTTTTCTTTAATTTATATGGTTCAAAAATCAAATTGTCCAAATTTGATTATCTCTTAAATTCCTGACCTCGACACAGGCATAATCAATTTTTACAACTACTAACTCAATTTTCAATAAACTAATTGGTCTAACACGGCGGATGCATGTAAATGCTTTCATTAAAACAAAGAAGTAAATGTTGGTTCTGACAGGAAATCGATTTCGACATATCGTTTCGATAAATCAATCTACAGTTCAAATTATATATTCCCTCTGTCTCAATTTAATAGGTATAATTTTTATTTTGATTATCTTATAAAATAAACATATTTTTTATTTTAATTTATTAATCTTTGAAGAAATTACCATATAGTCTTTATTAAGTTTAGTTGTTGAGTTTGAGTAATTAATATACAAGTCAATATTTCACTTCAAGAACAACTTAACTAATTGATTTATAATATAATTTAAAGCCACATATACACATATACTAAGCAAAGAAAGAGATGTATGCACAATATAATAAAGTCGAGACAGAAAATGAAATAACAGGAACATAAGAATGTGATTTTGCTTTTTTGGAGTGCACAAAAATAGGCTTTCTGTCTACAAAACGGATAAAAGACAATCCAAGAAATGGACGTAACACCGTATGCGCATGGCTGTCTAATTATGTTGCTATTACACTCGATATTTTGCCTTGGAATTACGAACTTTTGAGGAAGGTCCTGTGAAATTTCATTTCTTCAAAGGTGTACTTTAAAAAAATATTAATTGTTATATTTTTTTACTATTGATAAATAATTTCACCAGTGTGGTGGTAACCAAGTAGGTAAAATCTTGTAGTGATTCAAGTTTAAGTTCGGTGAGTGTTTCCTGAAAGTATTTAAGCTCATTTTAGGAAATGATTTCAAAGCTTCAGATTCGGTTATTCCACTTTGACCTAACAATTTAGGTTTACGATAACAATGTTTGATTCTCACCAAGTTCAATTATGACTTTTTGAATATTTTGTAGTAAGGGATAACTCACATAGTCACCTTCAACGAGGATAAGCTATCATCGATATCAATTTGACACCTCTCTCTTTTTTTTATTTGATTAAAAAAGACAAATAATATTAAAGCTTGTTTTAATTTAAGTTAATAATCATTGTATAAAATCATTTTTCTTCACAATGTGCGCCAAAGGCGAACACTATATTTAATCAAGCCAATTCAGAGCCACCGTCGAGACCATAAACGAGCAAAAACAAAACAAGAAAAAATTGAATTTCGTCAAGGAAGGATTTGCGATTTTTTAAAGTATATTTTCTATCATTTTTTGGTATAATTATTAAAAATTACTTTAAAAACTCAAAACTATGAAATTTTTTAAGAATTAATCAGAATATTTAAACTATGGAATTATTATCAATTATAATCCACCACACAATTTTTCTTTCCTAAATTATTAATTGACTACTGACATTGATCTAACGAAATATATATGTGATGCACATGTACTGACATGACATATAATGTTCGATCAACATTCGTTTTTATAAATGAATTGTATTATCATGTGAGAGTTTTCCTCAATTATCATTTTTTTTAAAAGAGGGAAAATATATTGCCATCAAATATCATTAATTTACCTTTTTCCCAAAACACTATGATAAATTTATTAAGCATGGAATGGAAGTGAGGAGTGTGCTGTCACGCCCTTTTGGTGCAAGTAAGTGAGCAGAAGAAAAATGGCAATTAAAGAAAGAAAGAAGAAAGGTTAGAAACATGATGCAGACACTGAAATGTCACACCAATCTTTGTCTCCAACCCAAATTTTAATTCACTTTATTAAAGCCTCAATCCTGTCTTCTTTCATATATGCCCAACTCACTCCACACTGCCGATCTCTCCACTCTGTTTATTTCATTTTAACTGTTTATTTGCTCAACTGATCTATCCACTGGGCTGTACCTGCATATAACAAAATTTGCAAAAAATAAAATTTTAGGATTCGATCTCTAACTTTGTTTAGTACATTTACACAAGTCATGCTAATAGAGCCTCTTCCTTCTTGCCCTAGTCAGCTATGACGGGTCGTCAAATCCTAAAGCGCATGTTCGAATATACTATACAAATTATAAATTTGTTGGATGTTAAAAAAGCATTATGTTTTTTTTTTTGTATTTTATATTAATAATGTTTAGCAACATTAAATGTAAAGGACAAGAAACGCTATTTCTAAAACAGAAGGGATGATCTTGATCACTAATAGGTAAAACTTTGAAAATCATTGGATGATTCTCCACACACACATATATATATTGATCTATAGAATGAAATCTCTCAGGTACATTCAAAATACTTCTCAATGATCACGGATGGTAGTTGAATAGTTGAGCACCTCTTCAACTTTGTGTTGATCTAGATTCGACCTCAGGAGGAAGCATTTTTTTGGAAGCATGCCTCTCGTTTGGCCTTGCCACCTTATCCTACTAGTACTAGCGGTTGGGACTACGTTGACGAGTCTTGGTGTTTGTCAAGCTCAATCGTAGTTCTTTGAATATTTTATATAGTGTAAGAGGACTCATATGATCACATTTAATAAAAACAAACTCCTATCGGCGGTCCCTCTCGTCGTTTAAAGTGATGAAAAAAAGGTAAAAATACTTCCAAATCTTCCTCCATTTTACCACTGACGGCGTGAAGGAGATAAAACGATATCCAAAATTTTCTCAGTTATGGTTATAGGAATGGTCATTAAGATAGCGTCAAATAAAAAGGGTAAAAAAGTATGTCCCTCGAGACTCATGCCGGCTAAGCAGTGCTTCCGTATTCAGTGCTTGACAAACACTGAACAAGAAAAGAAAGCAACTCATCGTTCACCAGTCACTACAGATTTATTTTGTCTCTTAGCTCTCTTTTCTTCTTTCCTTCTTCAAAGGAAAAAAAGAAAAATGTAACTAAATTCAGAAAATAAAGAAGAAACAGTTCATGCATGCATGGCTGTCTGGTGCTTTTATCGCCCGCATTTGTAGTACTCTCTCGCATATGTCTTTGTCTCTCCCTAACCCCAATGCCTTTATACGAAGACCTGTTCACTGATGATCACTAGCTAATCTATCCACTATTTTTTGTCGCCATTTTACGGTTTGGAGCATGTTCAATGTGTCTCTAGTAAAATATAGTATTTAATTTTTATTTGTGTATTATTTTTTTTTAAAATTTGTGTATTAGAGAAAAAAATATTAAAAAATAAATATTTTATTAATAAAGTAGATAAATAGTATTAAATAGTGAATAGTAACTCTCAAAATTTGAAGAGAAACTGTAAATGTGTTATAATTATTAGTTATTTTATTATTAAAATATTGAAAAAATGAGTTTTTTTTTAACCGGCATAAACTCATTGTATTAAAATCAAATAGGAATTACATTAGACAAGGCATTAGAAACCGTAATATCAAACGGTCCCCCCACACTTTGTAATCTGACCAATTAATCGCTCTACGAGCAAGAAAATGTGGAGGCATATTGCCCGACCTATGAACAAAACACAAAGAAACCTCCCTAAGGTCTTTAAGCAACTGATTACAATCTTTGGCAATCAAATGGAAATAAGACATTCCTCCGCAGTCAACCGCAATGGCATTAACAGAAGCAAGGGAGTCAGTCTCCGAAATTACCCTACTAACATTCAATTCCTTGAGCCAACTAATTGAAAAAATGAGTTAGATTGTAGTAAAAGTAAAGTTGGGTTTAAAATTTGAGATGAACAATAAAAAAAATATTATATTTTGAAGAAAAAAGTAGGGAGTATTATTGGACATGCTTATAAGAGTATTTTCAATACTCTCTTTATTTAATTATTCTCTTTATAATAAAAAAGATTTATTTAAATTTTTTCTACGATTCTCTCTTTATTTTACTCTTTATTTTAATCTCTCTCTTCATTAACTATATATTTATTTCTATATTTTAATCTCTCTCTCCGTTAATTATACATTTCTATAGCATATTTGTTTGTTATATTTAAATATATTAATAATCTCAATAAAATAAAGAGTTAAATTTAAAGAGTTCATTGGAGTTGAAAAAATTTTTTTCTCTTTAATAATAATTAGTATACATACCCACATGATGGGGGTGCTACGTGTTAAAATTTATTCATTTTAAATTTATTAATTCTATATGCTTGCATTTGAAGAGTATTGTTGAATTTTATAATAATTAAAACATAATTTGATAGAAGATAATATTATAGATTTAAGATTAATCACCTATTTGCGACTACATTAGACAAATTGACAAATATTTGTGATGGATATAAAATGTATAGATGAAAAAAATATTGAACCAATTAAAAAAGTCCTTCTATCTTCGGTGTGAATATTAAAATAAATTTAATTATAATATATGGTAAATTCTATCAATTATCTTTATTTATACAAAAATTATCCATTAAAATAAAGAGCCTAACGTCTTACGGTAATTAATGCATCACTTGCGTATATATCTTCATTTCTTTTTATCAAAAACATGGAGTTAGTTTAATGGTTAACACCACAAGTATCTATTTATAAGGTTTAGGGTTTTTAGAAATAGTAAATCTAATGTAAATATTTGCAGACCTTGAATTAGGCCAATCTCTCTTAGAACTTTTTATAGACAACTAAAAAAATATTTTATTCATCTAGACTACAAAGAAGTGGTCCAATAGAAAACATTTGATAAATAACTTTATACAAATGGTTCAAAAAACGAAAATCCCATAAATGATATTTCCGATTCCCTACTTATCCAAATAACCAAGATTAAAGCAACTCCGGATAGAACAAACCGAACCATATATAAACCGGGGGATAATAATGACAACCCGAAGGCATAAACTGCGGCAATCAGATAAAACAAACAAATTAAGGCAAGATGTGTATATATTCACAGGACTTCGACATGATTCTGGTCCGGCCATTCTTCAATTTGGTTTAATATTTCAATTAGATTGACAAAGAACTTTTTGCTTTTGTTTTACGCTTCTTTTTTTT
>CAODLS011041955.1:0-11514 GCA_948243855.1 Flueggea neowawraea
ACTCATTGCATACCCTTTAACCATTAAATTGTATGAACCCGAGGTTTGCTCACTCATTCTACTGAAAAACATCTCCGCGTCATCAATTCTACCCATCAGCAAAACCCCCCAAATGAGTGAATTTGAAGCATTTAGACTTGGGTTCACTAATTCCTCATAAACCATTTTAGCATCATTTATAGCTTCACAATCACAATAAAACGCAACCACCAACTGATGGATCAAATCCAAACCCGGATTTTATCAAAATCCCATGAACAGCCATCCCTTCGGTTGAAGCACCAAGCCTACCAAAAACCCTCATGACATTATCCAATGTGAATTCATTAGGAACCACTTCACAGCTTTCCCTCATCATTCGGAACAAATCCAAAGCCCTTTTGTAATAATTCGGGCTCTTTGCATACCCGGAAATCAATGCAGTCCATGAAACAACATCCTTCTTAGGCATCTCAACAAACACATCATAAGCATCATCTAATAATCCACACTGCACATAACCCACAAGCATCAAACTCCATAACACCTCGTTCTCGTCACGCAACTCATCAAAAACACGCTTAGCATCCAAAATGTGTGAACATTTAGCGTAAAAATACAACAAAGCAATTCCTACGAACTTGTACCTCTCGCAGCCATTCTTCAGAGTAAAACAATGAATCTGCTGTCCATCACAAAACGACTGCGTATAAGCACAAACACTCAATATAGTACAAAAAGTGGTCTCATTGAGTCTAACATCACCCTCACAGTGCATTAATGAAACCAAAGAAAACGCATCCTCAAACTTGCCCCATTTCGAATAACCAGAGATCATTGCGTTCCACGAAACGACAGTTCGTGTTGGCATTTCATCGAACATATATCTAGCAACGTCTAATCGGCCGTTTCTTGCATGCTCCGTTATAGCAACATTCGTAGCAAAGACGTTCGGGTGGCGGGTCGTCGGAGTTTCGATACGTGTCGGGTACCGTTTCAAGTGCTTCCATATACCGTGCTTAAATTTCCCAACCAAAGGTCTCGTCGACATTTTAGTTTTTTTTGGAGCGAAAAAACTTCTGTGAGGGCGATTTGAGTGGGGAACTAAAAATCTATATCTATATAATATAATAATAATAATATATTAAAACGCTAGACATTACAACCATCTAATGCCACGTGTTTTCATCATTTTTTCTGATTTTTTCCCCTTTATTTTCCCTTCATTAAGTGTTCACTCTGTTGCCGTTTTCCTTAACTTCATCTTCTCCACAATCGTCGGTTCTTAACATCTTTTTTTACGTCAATCCAATATGCACTTCTCCACAACCGCAGTAGTTCAAACACAATTCCACAACTTCTCACTCAACCGCACCCAATTAATCCTGAATTTTCTCAAACTTCATGTGTCATCCAAATTTAATTGCCTCCGATTTGCAATTCAACCGTTTCAGAGTTTCTTCTCTGAATTGCAACCGACCAGTTGCGTTTCTCTTCACTTCTCCTATGCCACTTCCCTTCATCGCAGAAATATTGTTACTCCCACCTACGCTTCAGAGCTTCCTCTTCTTCTTCATCACCACCACCGTCTGTCATCAGGTCTTCCTCAGTTATGATTATACAGATTCAAAGATTTCTTAATCCCTTTGTTCTTCATGCTTTGTTAGTTTTCCTAATTTTAAATTTTGACTCTGGTCTTGCGCTTTCCTTATCAATTTTTGTGGGTTCTGGGTTTTCATGGTTTCTCAAATTTATATTCAATTGTGAGCAGGTTCTTTTTTCAAAAGATGTTCTTTTGAATTAAGTGCAGTTTTTTTATTTTAGTTAGTTTTTGGGTAATGTCATGCAGTGAAGAGGAAGCGGAGAGAATCTGTTTAGTTTCGACAAGCACGTTAACTGGGTTTGAATTGGATTGTATGCCGGTGGGTGTTCTCTTATTTGTTTTGGTTCTTTTGATACTTTGATTTCGTGTTGTGGGATTTTGTCTTATCTTCCTTTTTCATTCATGTTTTAGGGTTTATCTCAACAATTTGGGTATTATTTCTTCCATTAATTAGGGAATGGTATCCGCTAAGGCGTTTGGGAAGTTGTGGAAACAAACTTTCTACGAAGGAAAAATCATGGATGAAAAGGTATAAGTCAATCAATTCTAATTATCAATACCTCTTTTTAGAAACACAGAATCAACCCACAATCTTTTTCTTTCTACATATTCTAATTTCTTTACTTTCTGTGGTCAATGCAATGTATTGCTTCGCTTCTGGGTTTTCAAATTTAACTCAATTTCTGTTAATTTCTTGCATGTCTTTAGTTTCTTTTTTTTTTAAGAAGGCAAGAATAAAAAATTTCTGTTTTTGTAAAACGTTTTGTGCAGGAATTGAAGGATTGATTTTCTAGGAGGCGGAAAAAGGATGAGTCCGAGGCTGAGGTTAGAGTGGACGACAAGAAAGAGGAGATGAGGGGGTGTAGGTGGTTGAATAAGTGCAAGGTGGATTTACTGCGGTGTTCTATGCTTTAGCAAATAATTCTTGCTCTGTCGTATTATGCTACACATCAGTTTTATGCCCACTTACATTAGAAGACCATCAGATCTAGAAATCCTTTTTTTTTTCTTTTTAAAATCTATTTGCATACAGGTTGCGTGAGTTAGCTTGGTGTACCACCATATATGCGTCCCAATGTATGGAGGCTGCTCTTGGTAAGCTTTACACTCAAATACTTTCCCCTGGGTTGATTTCATTGTTGCTTGGTTGTATATGTGACTACATTATGGCTGCTTTTTCTGTTCGGTTTTTTATTCATATGTTGTGTGCATGATTGATGGCTCTATGTAATGGCCTTTTAAGCTCTTGATAATGTTTTATGTTCTTCCATAATACGACTGCGGGACGTTTCAATCTTCACATTCCCATCGTCATTATTCATATGTTGTGTTCATGCAGTTGCTTCATTTATTAGCTTCTGCCGCTGCTCCTGCTTTGACCGTGTTGTTGAAAATGGGTTCTTGGCTTTCAGCTGAGGAATTTATGGTCAAGGTCATTCTCTCTCTGATTTATTTTTAAACCTTATTCGACTTCTATTTTCAACAATGTTTAGTCCATCTTTTTAGTAGATCAACATTTGTTCTTCTCAATACCTTTTTAGTTTTTACTTTATTCTTCAGTGATTTTTTTGCTTTAATTTCTCCTAGGTACTACCAACCATTGTAAAACTTTTCCCTCTAATGACTGTTCTATTTGAGTTAGTCTTTTACTTTGAATTTGAATTTAAAAATCAAACTTTATCAATTTGTCATTATTATAAACTCCACCCCACTCACTAACACTCCTCTGGATGGATTTCTATTACAAAGACAGGGAGCATTGTGGACAATGAAGAGAGTTTCTTAGCTTCATGTTTACCTTTTAGATGATACATCCCAGGTTACATGTTAGTTGGTGGCACTAGAGAAGGGAATAAGCCTTGATTTAGGAGATCACTAACTAAGATTCTATTTACATACATACAAATAGCAACTAGATTACTGTTCATTTCTTATAAGGTCTTCAATTGGTGTGGTCATCCGGGTTTCGTAAGAATCAGCTTAATTCTGATAGTGTTATTAAATTGTTATTGCAGAGAAATTGGATTGGAAAATTGGGTCAACAGAGGATATTCAGGATGTTGCTTTTGCTTACCTTAGTTTTTAGACTCTGCTTCTTTGTATTAAAAATAAATAGCAACTGAGTCCAATATTGCATTACTGTACATTTTTTTAATTTTTTTTTTATTACTAACCATTCCAGTTTCATGTTGTCTTCATGGATTGATGGTGGTGGAAGCATAAAACTTGGACGTGATCTTACAAGTAGCCACGTAACTCTTAGCCTTATAATTTTATTTTTTTTTGTGGGACATTTTCTAATGGTAAATGTTCATTCCGAAAATCCATCCCCGTACTAATTGATTATTTGCAATAGGTTTGGATATATATATATATGTAGTAAAAGCTTGCAAGAGCCTTGGGTACAATGCCACTATTCCAGGGGTTTATCGTTGATTTTACGACAAAACAAGAGTCAGCTTCATGCATACATGGGGCTTATGTTGAACCCAAAAAACAAATGTTGAATCCAGTTGCGGAAAATACCACACAGGAGCTTGGAGAGAGCAGTAGAGCTCACATAATTCGTGTACCATTTGTCCCTACCAATTGTGCTGAAGAGTTGATGTAATTCTTTTCACTACAGGCAAATGCATATTATGAATATGAACACGTGATTCATTGCATTTGGTGTCAATTCTATTTGCAATGCTCACTTATATTATTTTGTGCATAGAATATTATTATAGTTTAATTACAAAATGCTATTGATTATTTTTTTTCCTGGAATGTCTGTACATATGCTAGATATGTTTATACACTTCTCTTCAGAATATGATCTGTCAATTCTAAAATTATATTCAATAGTTATGTAGGTAGTTGAATTTTCATTCTTCATTTAGTATTGATTCCATCAGATATTAGATTATCTTTTAAATTTCAACATATATATGTTGCTGCAGTTAAAAGTAGGTCTGAGTTGAAAGTTTTAAAATGTGATATAAAAAGCATTTTTCATGTACCCAAAATGTTGTGTAAAAAAATCTTCCACAATTTAGTATTAGAATTTTTGATAGTTATATAATTTTTATATTCATATAAGATTTTATTTTTTTATTTTAGATAATTTTTTAATATAATTTTGAACATTTATAAGAAAATAAAAATATATTCATAGCATTTCGGGACATCGTTTTGGTGTTACACTAGTAGAGCTCATAAAACGCACCGTTTCTCCCGAACAACTTTATTTTTTTAAGTTGCCACGTGGCGGAGTCCAACGTCTTAGGAGAACTCCATGCACGAGGACACGTGTCCCTTCTCTCTCGGCAACAATCTTCTCTTCCGTCGCTTCCTTCACAATCAGAGTCACAGATCGCCATTTACAAGAGTCATCAAAAGTGTTGCATTAATTGTTTCGCCATTAAAGTGTGTGCATCAATAACTAGTCACTGACAATGGTGAAGTTGGCGTCGGCGAGAGAGAGCCGAATGTACTGGCCAGGGCTGGCACGAAACAGAGGAGAGTACACCAACGCAGGGCTATACGTGTTTGCGACGGTTGTGCTAATTGCGGGATTCGCAGCTCAGTTCTCAATGGAGCCCAAATCGGGCCTCGTGCTCTTGCTTATTGGGTTGGCAATTATAATCGTGGTCAATCTTCATGATCTTGTTGCGCATCTCGCCGGCTTCGATAACCGGTTTCCGTTGATGGAGTTTGATAACCAGCTCGCTCTTGTCGAGTTTGTTGTGCCTTTCGTCCAAGTCTTGGGAAGTTTGCTTTGGTTCTTGGCAATTCTTTTTCTCTTTATTAAGGTAATTAATTAATTGTAGTCACGTTTGTTTTAGTATTTGATTTCGCCATTGTCACACAACACGATTGACATGATATTTATGAATTGTAGGAAGAGAAAGGATACGGCTACTTTGAATTGGAAAAGCATGCGCTTAATATGATTATCGCCTGAACGGTCTTATGGGTGATAGGTTCGATCCATAACTCGTGTCAAATTTACGAGAAAGCTGATGGGCACGTCCAAATCTTGCAACAGAGCGTTCACATACCATTTCTGATGTGCAGTTTGCTCTTCTTGGTCGGTTCTGTTCTCAATAGTTATTGTTGTTACCTCAAATCCGTAATAAGAAAAGACTGGATGAACGGATGAATTATAAATAATGAACACTTTGAGTCGCCTTTGAATCTGCAAGAACAAAATCGAAATGAGGCTATTTGATCTTTGAGGGACTCTCTGACACTCAAATTAGTATTTAGTTAGGCAGAGCTTCAGGTGTAAAATATAGATATCGAGAATGTCTTCTTCCAATGTAATAAAGACTCATATTTAGAGAGAAAGTGTAATAACACAAATATAATTTTTGCAAATATTTTTGAAATAATGCCTCTTTATGGGCTTTTGAGTTTATTTAATGGATTGGGTTAGATGAGTTCGAGTGTATGTTATATCAATTGTTCCATATTCCTATTCTCGGGTGTCCCAAAAATAGGAGTAAATATATATATATATATTTATTACTACAAGGATTTCATCGTTGTGGTAGTTGCGACCATTCATGGCTTATTCATGAATTTTGGGACTGTTTGAAAAATTTCCAAAACTTTTAAAGGCTGATTGGGGCTTTTAGAAGCTAAAAAGTTGTCACAAGACTGATTGTATCATTTGAACAGCCAACAGGGATTGAGAATGATATTTGCCGAATTTGACTGAGTCAACTCAGGGTTTGACCCGGGACCGTCTCTTCCATGCGTTTTCCTTTTCTTTTCTTTTTTTTTTCTGTTTTGTAAACATATCTTCCTAATTTGGTCTCCTTATTCTAGCATATTCAATCTTTCTTGATTCGATTTTCCTTCCAATTCGCTTTGATTTATTTCTTCTTTAAATCAATCTCCAAATATTTTTCTTGACCTAGAATGTTTCATATAAATTGAAGTCTCATCTCTTTTTTTTTTTCTGTTCTTTGCTTCCTCTTCCTCTATTTTGTAGATTGCTTGCCTTTGGCGAGCTAGGTGAGTCTCTCTTCCTCTTGTCGCATTTGTTGTATTGTTGGGATTTGCTTTGCTTTTCTGTCATTGATTTACAGAGTCCTTGGAGGTGGTGGTCCGATTTTGGTGCTTGATTGAGAAGAGAAAGAACTGAAAATGGTGTTCTATTTAATTTTAAAGTCAACCGAAACAAAAGTTAAAATAGAATACCATTCAGAATTTTAACGACTGTAGCACTTGGAAGAGCTGGTTTACTCTTTTTTTTTTTCCTTCCAGTTGGAGCGTTTCTGTTCCAGGCCTCAAGAACTGAGAATGGTACTGTTCTTAACCTTGTTTTGGTTAAGTTGATTCCATTCGAAATTATTTCAGAATCCGAAGCCAGATCAGATGGCTTGAGCGCCTTCTTCATGATGCAGACCCTGGATCGGATCCGCTTTGCGAATGTTTCGGTGGACTAAAGATCACTTATAGCTTTTATTTTCTACAAGCGCATTGATATCAGAAAAATAGGGTGGCTTGGCTGGTTGTGCAACGCGACCTCGCTTGTGGCAGCCAGCGTTCGAATTCTCCAACAGCAGATTTTATGCCATATTTTGTGCCTGGTACAACAAATTAATGACCGACCGTTCATGAGACTCAAACGACTTGTCGTTTTTATGGTCAGAAAATTCAACAAAAATTGTCAAACGTGGCAGAACCAAACTTTGAACCTGGGAGCGGAAGCAGGAGAGTTAGGAGCACAAATCAACTGGCCAGACGACGCCCTGCTTAGGGACCGCGCAACACTCTTTGTACATTTAAACTAAAGCAGAACGATAGTCTTCCAAACGTCCTCCATTTTTATTTTATTATTTTTTTTAGGCCTCTAGACATTTTTTGGCTTGTCTAGCTTGAGATCTATTTTGTCTAACTTAGACATTGGACTGCTTTGCTCAAAGATTATCTTGTCTTGCTCAAAACTATTTTGAAGCCTACATTGGATGATCAAATTTCAGCTCTAAAGGGGGGATTTTACCCAGATAATTCCTTTCAGACCCTTTGGACCTTGAACTCACCTCTCTGTATGATGTAATCCCAACTTTGGAGGAATTCTTCGCAAGAACTTAGTTGTTGGCTAGTCGTTTTTTATTTTTCTAGACTTGTAATTCAATTATTTTTCATAGGATTGTTGCTGATATTCTGGTTTAGACTTGTCACTATTGCTCCCTAATAACTTAATTGACATTTACTTTTTGACTTGAGTATTTTTTTGGCTTGAATAGTAATAATGATATTATTGGTGCTCGGAATTTTTCATCATGTTGTTGATGCTTGAATTCTTTTTTTTTCTCTGGACTTCGTGTATGACTACATTGTGTTGCTCCACTTGATCAATTTACTTTCACGATTATTTTCCGTGTGCGTTCATGACAAATATTTGTTTTTCATACGTCTTAACAGTTTTTTCGTGCTCTTGTAATAAATCACGATGATTTTCCGCTTGCGTTCATGACAAATCTTTGTTTGTCACACGCCTTAACGGTTTTTTTGTGCTCTTGTAATAAATCACGATGATTTTCCGCGTGCGCTCATGACAAATCTTTGCTTGTCATATGCTTTTACTATTTTTCGTGTTCTTTAACGATCATGCTTGTCAATTTGCTTTTTGCGTGTATCAGTAGATGTAAGCGATCTTGAGAGTGGATTCTATACTTTTATCACGTTCTAAGTATGAGTTTAACATGTCCACTCCCTTTTTTATACATATAATATTGGGGCTTCATCCTCCGATCCTTTAGTCTATACAAGTGTAAATGTGATGTATGAGGATATGAAATGAGTTACAATTCACACACACAATGAATGCAAATGTAATACTTATGCAAAATTGTAAAAGATGAGCAAGATTCATTCAACCTTAAGGTCTATGTCAACAAATATTTTCCACTCCACTTGGTTAAATGATTAGAGATCACAATGAGGAATTTTCTCTCTAAACACCATTTGGAAAGTAGGGTTGGTTCTAGAATTTGTAAGATTGTTGCATTGCTAATGAGAGTATGCATTTGATAGTTGTCGCGCTTCTTTACTTTCTCTGAGGCTCCTTCATTCATTGTTGTGAGGACAACCCTACTTGAAGTATCTTGCAAGTGCTCTTAATCCCAAGTGTTGTCCATAGATTCCATCGTGTGTTGCTGTCATTGCCACCCTTGCTCCCCAGAATCTCATCTTCTTGACTTCTATAGGGTTTGACAGAAGATCCTCAGTCACCAGATTTTTTCTTCATTGGGATCCTCCAATCTTCCACCCATTCTTTACAGTCTAAAATCTATATCTCCTCGACAGTGGTCTTTTCAGGACTTGAACCTTCACTGCTCATACCCTTGCTTCTTTTGAAGGAGCTTTCTCAAGTGTTGAGCTATAACTGTCTCTTTTGCTTCATACTCATCTTAAAATTGTTGCACTACTAGTTGTGAGTCATTGTGAGCCACAAATTTTCTAGCTTGTAGTTTTCTTGCTAATTTCATTCCAGCAATTAGAACTTTAATGCTGTTGAAACTTGGAAATGAAAATTTAATAGAGTATTTCAACATGTCCTCCCGATGGTTCCTTTGGTTCATCTTCTTTTTTTCTTATTGTTTGGCTCTTCTTGGTCACTTCTCTCCTTCCTTTTGCTACCATCCCTCGACCCAATTATTTTCATCATCTCTACTTGTCTTATGTATTGGTTGGCTCGAGAGAATAAGTCAGGCAATGATGTTGGTTGATTAAAAGATAAGGACTCTTAGAGCTGGATAAACCGAGTTCCTTGAAGCATGGCTGCCACAGCAACCCCCGGCTGCAACTCATGGATCTCCAAAGTTGCATTCCTGAATTGATCAATGTACTACTTCAGGCTTTCCCCTTCCCTTTGTCTCACACTGAGCAAGTAAGTGGCATCTTTCTTTCTCTTGCTGTTGATAATGAAGGTGCTTATGAACTCCTTCTTTAGTTGGTTGAAACAGGAGATTGATGCCTCTTTTAATGTATAGAACCAGTCACGAGCTACATCTTTTAGTGTGATGGAGAATGCTCGGCACACGATTGCATCCTCCCAACCATGTAGAAGCATGATGGACTCATAGTTTTGTATGTGCTTGCGAGGATCTTCTTTTCTTGTGAAGATGGGAAGCTAATGCATCCTGAACTTTGTGGGAAGTGGTTTTCCCATAATTTCTTTGGTGAAAGGGATATCTCCTCCTTGTCTCCCCTCATCATCAGGTACTTGTAATACCAATATGGCTGTCCAAGTGAGGGGGGGGGTGAATTGGATATCTTTCTATGTATAAAAGCTTTTGAAAACTTTTGGCAATATTTTGAAAAACAAACTTTAATAGCTAAATCCAACACAACCACATAAACTGAAATGAAAATGAGTAAGGGAGAGAGAAAACAAATCCGTGATTTATAGTGATTCGGTCCTCCTTGACCTATGTCCACTCCTCTAGCCTCAACTAGAGAATTTCAATCCACTATCACTTCCTCACTTGCGGGTGGAGGCAAACCGTTACAACTTTTTGTTTTTCAGGCTCACAAGACAACCTTTACAATCCCTCATTTTTTACTGGCTTCAACAAGTAAACCAATGCCCACTTGTTTTTCTAAGGAACAAAACAAGCAAACCTATTCTACTCACAAGCTTTACAACTAAAGCTTGTTTACACAAAGATTAACAGAACATGTATGGTCTTCTCACACCAACTCTCAAAGAAAATAGCAATACAAAAGCTAGCTGTGGTGTAAGAACTTGAAAACACTTAGAGAGAGAAAGTCAAGAATGAAATTTGCAAAGCTTGGGCACACTCTCAATGCATTCTCTTCTTTGTCTCTGAAGTGCATACCTCTATTTATAGGTAGGTTACAAAATGTAGTCATTGTGAGACTTGAAAAATCCGTTAAGAAACAAGAAAGATATTCTGATTTTGATGACATCAGCAAATCCAACGTGCATTATAACCCATGCAATGTGCGTTGTGATATAATTGACATGTATGATATATTCGACCTTGTTATAATATTGCTGCTCTATTAATCACTCTTGTTTAGGGTTTAATTTAGCAAGATAAAAATGGTTTTATATATTTGAAGGCCAAATGAATGTTGAACTTACATAAGATGTTAAGATTCACTTAGAAAGTCGATTAGGTTTTTGTAAATGCGGTTTTTATAATGTGATTATAAATGAGCTAAATCATAATGTGATTATGAGATTCAGGCACTAATGAGATTAATACATATTGGAGTTTTAAAATTAGCACCTCGATTCATGAGCAATGCAAATTAGAAACCTCCATCGCAACCGGCTTGCGAAAACCGCTTAAACACACCCAACGCTTAATCAATATAATTTTTGATTAAATATTTTCATAATTGGATTATGATTGTGTTGAATGATGATTCAATATGCATGGTGCATGACATAGCCCAATTAACCCATGTGATTGGTTTTAAGTTATGTAAAGGGTTGGCCTTATGTGCCTATTTCAAATACGACATGCGTGTCGTTTTTGGCGAATGTGCCTATTTCTTTTAGAATAGGTTAGTATATATATATATATATATATTGTTTGTAAAAGAAGATGGAGGTCATTCGTTGCGATGAAGATCGAAGCACACCCTAGGTTAACCCTGATCTTTCACATTGGCTTGTGAAAATGTCAACTTAGATTTGGGCTTTGTTATGACACGTTTACATTATACTATATATACATGTGATGATATATATTCCATGATTGAATGTATGTTTTATCCCACAATACAAACATAATCCCTAAAAAATAGTAAGTCAAGAAAATGCCTTCCATAATCAATACCTGTCAAGGCTTTGTTCATCGGTGTTGTAGTTTATGCTTCCGCAGGGTGCACCTGGTTACCTTAGTGAGGCAATGGGTACATTTTGATTATGGTTTGAACATGGCTATCAAAACGGTTTT
>CAODLS011042074.1:0-10654 GCA_948243855.1 Flueggea neowawraea
AAGGCTTCAGATTATGGACCTAGCTTCCAACAATTTCAACGGTACGCTAGGCAATGATGGATGATGACACCGATACATACAATCACCTCAGCTTCAAGCCCTTAGAGCTTACTAGGCTATATTATGAAGACTCAATAACAGCTACCTTCAAAGGGCTCCAAATGGAGCTGGTGAAGATCCTAACAGCCTTCACATCCATTGACTTCTCAAGCAACAAGTTCGAAGGGCCAATACCAGAAGTCATAGGAGAATTAACAGCACTCTATGCTCTCAACATGTCACATA
Source organism: Flueggea neowawraea (assembly GCA_948243855.1). NCBI lineage: Eukaryota > Viridiplantae > Streptophyta > Magnoliopsida > Malpighiales > Phyllanthaceae > Flueggea > Flueggea neowawraea. The sequence continues at coordinate 286 of CAODLS011042074.1, forward strand.
ATGCACTCACAGACCAGATTCCATCGTCTTTAGGCAACTTATTACAGCTTGAGTCCTTAGACCTCTCGGAAAATCACCTGTCTGGAGCAATTACTCAGCAGCTTGCTGCCTTAACGTTCCTCTCATTTCTAAACCTCTCATACAACAATCTGTCAGGAATGATCCCGACAGGTACTCAACTCCAGACCTTTGCAGCTTCAAGCTATGAAGGAAATGAAGGACTATGCGGGACTCCATTGCCAGAAAGCTGCAAGGAAATCAATTCATCCTCAACTAAGCCCCCAAAATATCAAAAAAGTGGATATGATTGGGAGTTTATAGTCCCTGGAGTTGGGTTTGGACTAGGAGCAGCAATCATCATGGCGCCATTGATGTTCTCAAAGAAAGTAAACAAATGGTACGATGATCGAATCGACAATATTCTCCTCGAACTTTTTCCGATGTTCGGGCTCCGGTACTACACAAAAGACGACTGGAGAATACATCGGGATGAATTTTCCGAAGAAGACAACACCGATGCTGATAATGATGATGACGAAGAAGAAGGTGACAGAGACGAAACCCAAGGAAGGTTCTGTGTGTATTGTACAAAGCTTGATATCACCAAAAGACGGGCCATTCATGACCCAAAATGTACTTGCTATTATTCTCCACCTTTATCTGCTTCTTCTTCTTTTTACTGCTCTTCCTCGTTTTCCCCTTAGCCGCAAGCATTGCATATTGCAAATTCTTTTTCTTTATTTTTTTTTTCCATTTCTTTGTACCGTTGTCTACTGTCTGTAATTTGCATATAATACAGAAGAAATATCAACCTTGAAGCAATGGGGTTGATTGAAGAGATCAAACGTAAGATTTGTGGAATATGGTGAAAACTTTCATTCAGGAATTTTGTCGAACAGGTTGAGTGCCTCTGAAAATGCAAACGTGCTTCCAAGTCGTGGCTTCTGTAACGGTTACGGTCGGGTAGGTTAGCGGTCATAAAAACGAGTTGGCAAACCGGGGTGGGTCTAATGCACAGGCTCCTTTTCAAATGCTCCCCCTAGTTTTCCATCTTTCCGAAATGTCATTTCTGCGAAAAGAGTAACTCAAATACCACATTTTTTTTCTTTCTCTTTATTCTTTTTTCTTAATTTCTCCTCATTCTCCTCTCTCCTTCTCCGCCACCACCACCATCTCCTTTTCTCCTCCACCTTCCCGACCTCACTAACTCCTCCGCAGCTCCTTCACTGGCGCTCTCTCTGTCCTTTTCTCTGGATCCGGCGAACATGGCGGCGGCAGAGATCTACTCCCACCTGTGCTCTCTCTCTCTCTCTCTCTCCGCCGCTGTCTATCTCTCGCGCTCCCCTCACCACCTCCTCCGCCACTCCTCCACCCTCCAGACGCATCAGTTTCGCGCCGTCAGATCTGGAGGCCAAATCGCAAAGCGTCGCCGGCCAAGTCGTGACGCAAACGGCGCCACATCGTCGCTTGGTGGTGAAGAAGTGGGGGAGAGCATCGCGTGGCAGAGAGGATGAGCAATGTGGACAGCGGCGGCGACGGCTAGGGTATCCTTACAACCTAGCTGCTGTTTGTTATAAAAAAATTACATTCGTAGTCCCAAAGCTTTTACAAAATAACAAATCAATCCCTGGAGTTGCTAAATGACATAGTGAACACTGAAAACTTGCTCTTCATAGTTCATATTATTTAAGTTTCACAAAATTATTTAGTAAAAAAAGTCTAAAAAACTAATTTTATACACAAATGTACATGGTTGTACATGTTGTGCACACTCATGTACACTTACAACTTTAGAAAATGAATTAATAAAAAAATCAAGGATATTTGTATACGTCATATAAATGGTTATACACGTTATGTACATTTGTGTACAACTTTAAAGAAATTGATCCAAAAAAATAGAGAAACGTTTATACAGGTTGTGTACACATCTGTACAAGCTTGTGCACGATCTATACACCAATGTCCTCTTACATAAACTTTATAATAAATCCAAAAAAATGATATTTAGTGAAAAAATCATTATTTTTCTATTTTAAGGAAATAAATATTAATTTTAGGTTTGTTCACATTTGTATATGTTATATTCATGTTTTGTACATGATTGTATATCAGTTGTATACGCTCTGCTAACAATTTTTTTTAAGAGACTTTTTTACGAGAAATTGATTTCTCGCAATTTTTCATCAATTTCTCTCAAAAAATCAAAAGAAGACATTTTAGAATTTTGTTTTGAGAAGATATTTTATAAAGTGACAAAAACGACTTCAATGTTTAAAAAATTTGAGTTTTTATTTTGGGCTTGTTTACATAGAAGTGTAATTTACCCTCCATTCTATGAATAGAATACTAGTTGGGCCATGTGAGATCATTGTAGGCCTAATCTACAATCACGGCCTGAAAGGCTAAAAAAAATACAAAATAATCCCCTCAAATATTTAATGGTTACAATTTGGTTCTCAAAGTATAAGTATTTTTATTTCATTCCCAAATTCGTGGTTAAATCTTAATCCTAATTCAGCTATTATTAACCATTTTTTCATTTTTGTTAAAGCCACCACATACCTCAAACACCACATTCTTAAATCCTATTATTTTTATTTTCTTGTTCTACACCAAGCCCATTATTTTCCTGTTCTTTGTCCACAAATCACAACAAAACCAACTATAAGTTAAGGGGCACGACTGGGAACTCACGAAAACTTTGAGGATGATAAAGTGGTGTTTTCTTTTGAGGAACCGATTTCAAACAATTTATGTTTTGGGGACCCATTTCTACTTTCTCGAAAAAAGAGGATTCTAATGCATATTCGAATTGGTCTTTGATCTACTTTTTGTGAAAGCAGAATTTAATTTTGAATCTATTTTTTAGGCCTATTCTTGGTATAGTTCTTAGAAAAGTTATTCTAATAAGCTTAATAAGCTCTTTAATCTTCTTATATAAAAAAAAAAGCTATTTAATCTTTTTTCTTTCAAAAAAAGAACTTCTCATTTGTGAATGTAGGCGAATTTTGTTTAGGGTTTTGACATTCATATATAATCTAAGACAAATTTGGATTAATTTTCACATTTCAAGCTCCCATATATTTTTTATTTAGTGATCAATCAATTTTAAGGGTTAGAGTATTAATTCTTTTTTTTACAGATTAAATCTGTTCAGGATTAACATACTTACCTGTATGCCACTGAAATAAACTAAAAGTGTATTAATAAAACTTGCATATTTTAACACTTCTTTTCTTTGTCGTTTTGCACTTAATCTTAACGTGAATATTGAATTTGATCAAGCAAAATACAAAAAATATTGACAGCCATAAATTTAGGGATAGGGGACAAATTTTCGAATACATTTGTGCGCTACCTTTCGATTTTTTTTAAAAGCCCATCCATCCGTTACTCAACTTAACTAAGCTGACTCATCGACAAATGAAACGTCCTCAGTCAATCCAATTAGGTTGGTCTCATAAAAAAAGATGGGATATTTGTATGCAAATGGAAATATCAGAAACAAATGGCCATGGAAGCCATATAGTTTATAGAGTCATATAGTATACATTTAGAATTTGATTAATCTTTCCTCATCTTTTTCTTGTATACATTTTTGTTAGGTCTAACTCATGACTTACCCTCTGAAATTGTAGGCATTTTTAAATTATCTCTCCAAACTTTTTAAATGTTCGAAATACCTTCCAATGTTGTTTAAACCATTTGAACTAAGACATAAAATCGAAGGTGTGTTTATGCGTAAAAATTATGCACTTCCACGTGGATTAAGTAGATTAGTCATATTAACAACGAAGACCTTAGTAGATAGGTTTTAAACAATATTAGGGAGTATTCCGAATACTCAAAAAAAGTTGGAATTGATAATTCAAAAATGTCTACAACTTCCTAGGGTAATTCATGTTTTAGGACTTTTTGTTACCACAATCCATATCATAAATATTGTACGATATCTTATTCATAGCATCTATTCTCACTCTTTTAAGACTAAATTTTTCTCTTATTAGTAAAGCTTGCGGAAGCCGCTCGATCAAAACATGCAATATACAATGACGTCAAAAATGTTGCCTATTGTCTATAGATCAGATGCAAACATAAAGGGAATCAAAACTTCTATAAACGGAACGTACTTTTGTTTTCTAAAAAAAGGAAAATTGCAAATTGTTGGCATTAAACGAGCTAGGATCGAATACTAAAATTTACTAGAAAAGAAATTCCATACCAATAACACTATTAGAGTTGATCACATTACAATACAGGTACATGACATAGATATACCTACTTAATCATTATCATTAAACATATAAAGACATCATAGACCTAGTTGTTCACAAATGTGTTGTAAGGCCTCTTGATCATCACCACCTACAAAGCAAGACTGCTCCGGCACAGGCAGCGACGTCGCAGGTTGCTCATCAGCAGCCACACAGTTGGTGTCAAAACATGGATAATAATCTTGGCAACTTGGGACTACACAATCTTGAGGAAGGCAGATAAGAGGATTAACAGAATTGGCATCATCATCACCCGAACTCATCATAGTTTGGTGAAGAAATATTTGAGTCTTCAAGAACTTGACATAGTTAATGGCTTCCTCTAACATGGACACTGTGTCCATCTTGGTTCCACCAGGAACTAGGCTCTGCAAGATCTTGAACCTGTCACTAATTCGATGCCTCCTCTCTCTCGCGGCCACGCTTTGGGGATCTGTTGATAGCTTCACGCCGTTGTTGTTGCCTTTCTTGGGAGGCTTTTTCTTCTTGTCTTTGCCACTGTTTGGAGCTGAAGAAGAAGAAGATCCGGATGACATGTTGTACGAAGTAGAGAAATAGTAATCCATCACTACTGCTCAAAGAAGTCAAGTATGTTATAGCAGCTATAGTATAACAGGTTGGTTTTGGTAGGGGTCGTTGTTGGTGCAACATATATATAGGAGGAGATCCATGGGAACTGTCCATTTCAATTGAAAAGAAATGTTGGCCATGTTTATTCAGAGGACTGGATTTTTCTTTTCAATTAAACTTTTACTGAAAATCGACACTTAACTCTTTTAACACAGAAATTTATTGGTCAGCAAACTGTAATTTGAAATATAATAATTTGTTAATATTAGGCAATATGAGTTTGCTAAAGAACAGGGAATTAAAGCAAGAAAAATTGAAGAATTAATATATAAGAATTTTCGTAATTTGAACAATATGATCTAAATCTATAAATAGGAAGAGAGTTCTCTTTTTTTTTCACTATGTGGTTTGATCCCTCCAGTTTCACCCACCACAAACCTCTATAAAATTCCTTTTCGGATGGAGCTTCCAAATATTTTAAGTTAAGACATAAATCGACAGAGATCACAAAATTTAAAGCACTCAAAGTTTAAAAGAAAAAGCAAATTTAATAGAATAATTAATTATTTATTTATCAAAAAGTTAAGCAAGACATGACTTATCATTGAGGCCAACTCAAGCTTATTTAAAATTATGATACTTTGGACATTTCAATTAACCTTTGTTGAAATTCATGAAAAGACTAATCTATATGTGTTCTTTTTTTCTGGACCAATAAATTTCTAAGGCACATTAATGATTTCACTCCAAACTGCCGTCGTTGAGGCATAATTTCAATTTGGCATCTTCTATAACATTGACCATTATTACATTTCTTTTACTAGTTACAAGGATATTTGAGTAGAACTCACATAGCCAGATTATATCCCGAAATAATGTCTCTTTACAATTTAACCAGATAATGGTTATTTTTCATTGACAACAAGAATTAATGATTTCACTGAGTTTTTTTTTTCTTTCTACCACTTATGGACAGTGATATAAACTCTTCCTTTGAAGTTTTGAGTTCGAGTAGTATGAATTCCTCTTTGTAGTTTTGAATTTGATAGATCTTACTTAAATTGAAAGATATTTAAATACAAGACGATTAAATAAAAAGTTTTAACATTACTTAAATATAATTACAAATTATTTTCTCTTTGAAATATTCCACGGAAAAATTTATAGTTTAGCAAGATTAATTTTCTAATCTAAAGGTGAAAAAACTGCATATATATTCTTTTCACAGATTACTAGAAGTAGTACCATGCCGGGGAACAAAACAAAAACAGGAGACGTTTTTCCCTGATGAATTATCAAACTTAGGCACAGGATACGGGTTGTCCAGACTAATGGGGGCCTGGTCCACGCAAAAGAGATTTACTTTGCCTTCTCTTTTCTTTTTTTCCCCCTTGGTTGCCTAATTATTTTCAACTTTAGTAGGTACTTCTCCACACAAATATGTGACCTACAAAAAGGTCTCTACGTATATAGGGACCCCGACAAATGGTCACTCAAAGCTACATTGTAGTTGGTGATCTTGGTCAGGTCAGGTGTGAAAATGGGGCATGGTTGGGGGGTCCTGCCTATGAAATCGAAGCAGATGTAACGATGGGTTATCTAATTCCAAGAAATAATGCACTAATTATGCCTTTTTCATGTGCCTTAGGTTACATACTGTTTATTGAATGAAATTAACTGTTGATGTCCGCTTGATTAGTACTTTCTTTTCTTTGTTTTTAATGAAAAGAAAGAATTTGGGGTTTTAGGTTCATATTCGGGTTAGAACCCCTGACGGTCACTAAATTTTCTGACTCGTTATAAAAAACTCACTAAAGTCAAAAATTTTTCGAGGGGGTCATTCAACGTCGAGTAATTTGTACACTAAACGTCAGTGCCGGATGTCCGACCACCGCCCCACGTGGCTTGGAAAGTGCCACGTGGAATTTTGACACGTGGCACTCAAACTGGGAAAAATTCAAAACGAAAAAATGCATGCCCAAAAAACGACGTGTTTTATGTTAGAGTTAAAACAAGAAAATAAAAGAAGCATACCCCACTCTTCTCGAACAATCTCACACTTTCCAATCATGCACAAGCCCTAAATCGCTCTATCTCAGTAGCTCGACATCTTTTGAATCCCTTAAATCGTTGTTCTCTTTCACCGTTCACTACCACAGGCGACACTCTATTTGTCCAGCCACTCTGCCTCTGTCGCTTCTTGGACTCACAGTGGACGCTCTCTCTGTCAAAGGAATATACCACCACAAAAGCTCTCTCTACTTTGTTGCTCTTTGTAACAGTCGATTTTTTTACCACCGACGACCTTAGTAATGGGTGAGGTGGATCATGCTTATAGATAAGTTTATTACTTTAATTAAAATTTTACCAAGAAGAGATTTTCTTTGTTTTCTTAATCCAGGTGCGGGAACGACAATCAAGGTTGATAACATGTCTTGTTATTGCGAAGAGCCTGCGATGTTGCGTTTTTCTACCACCAACAGCAACCCAAATCGTCGATTTCTTGGTTGTAGGAAGTTTGGGGTAAATGGGTTTTCCGGGTTTGGTTTGCATTAGGATTTTAATTTTGTGTTAAAATTTCTTGTTTGAAAATGCTTCAGGTTTGTGCAACATTTATATTTAACCTAATTGACAAACAAATATTAATTCTCTTCCTTAAGTAAATTCCATTTTGGAATTTGGACTTTTTTGCTGTTTTAATTAATTACGACAATGTTCATGGTGTTTGTATTGTTGTCTGACCCATGTTTGTTGAATTATGTATACATAGTTAGTTTAGTTTGTTCACTTCTTTTGGTTTTTGTTCAAATATCCTTTTCTATTACATATCTAAATTTAGCTTTATGTTCAATTTGTGCTGCTTCGTATGATGTAGTGCTTCAGTATGAAATGTTTAATTATCTTTCACAGGGAAGTGAAGTGTCATGCTCATTCTTCCAGTGGTATGATTCAGATCCCAAGTTGTGCAGGCCTAATGAAAGTGAGGTAAGCAACAACAATCGCTCGAGGAGAGTTTCAAGGAATAGCCATGAAGATGTAACCAGAGGCAACAACAAGATGAATGAAGAGTCAAATAGAGTTGAAAATCATGCTCGTGATGGAGAAGTAGTTTGGAAGTGCATGGTGTTTTTTTCTTTTGGGTGTTTTATTAGGAATATGGGTTAAGTAGAATCATTAATGTTTGTATGGAAGTATTTTATTTTTCGTGTATATTCTAACTGCATATGTAATATAACCTATACTAGATAATTTGTATGTTTTTTTGCAGTGCATGAAATTCCATTTACAGGTTGTTCATCATTCTGATACATAAAGAACGACGACATTTTTTTTTTGAGCTTTTATTTTTTTTTAATTTAAGAACCACGAAATGACGCGGTTTTTTGGGCATGCATTTTTTGTTTTGAATTTTTCCCAGCCTAAGTGTCACTTGTCAAAAACAAATATTGTATGGCTTGGACCTAACCAAAGCAAGAAAAGAGGTTGGAGCAAGCATATTATGCCTCCAGGTCGAGTACAACTAGAACCTGGAGTCAAGGCGCAATTGATATGGGATAAGGATCATATCCAACCATCTACAAAGCTTACACACACAACTCAGACAAATGATAGCCAGATGAAGGTGCACTGACTAGATACAATGCATGTGACACTCGGCTCAACAAGGACAATCCTTCTCGGATCGACACCTAGATGTCCCGAAAGGCTGAGAATCTCATGGGACCCGAGCCGAGAAGGTCCCTTCTGGACATGATTATATAATCAGAATATGGAAGAAGTGAAGCTTTTCAGGACCACTTCCACATGGCAATCTCATGTTCACTTCAAGAGTATAACTAAGAAAGGACCATGATTCTTGACATATGCGACAACCTGAAGTACCACACCTCACCTCCACAACAGACGTACAGTCTATGCAAAGGCGACACGTGGATCAAGGACATGGAATCTCTTGGGTGCACTATCGTAGTACCATGGATGTTCCTAAGTTGAGTGAAACCATGTGGCACTATAGTTTAAATTTTGAGGCATATAAAAGTCTTAATTCACTAATCAATTGTAAGTCATTCATTCTAAGATTTTAGAGATACACAACAATCATCTTTGGGTCACGAGTCAAACCCACCACTTTCACTTACCTCACATTGCTAATGAAATTCTATTTGCATAATTGATCATTATCTGACTATGTATCATGAGCATGATTTGATCTCACCAACTTCGTTAGGCTATCAATAAGGATGTGGTTGGGACTCCTTGTTACCATGCCTAGCTCGTTTTCAATTTTAGAATCTTAAATATGAACCAGTCTTGCTTGGGAGAACTTGAATTTGAATAAACTTCCACTTAACAGCTTGTTACTTGGTACATATATATATATATATATATATCATGAATTGTAATTTAATATCTTTTTCTAACCAATAATGCTCGTTGTTTGAAAAGAAATAATTACATTTTTTTTGTTTTCATACGTATGATGCCATTAATTTGTAACTAATTAAACAACATATTTAAATGGATGATGTTAATTTGGTTGATGAGCTAGCAAGTATTTCCCATCCATCGTAGATGAATAGCAACCCACAATAACATTGTAAGGTATATATAGTATTGTTTCCCTATTTTCCTGGCAAGGAAAATAATGATCCCCTTTCAAGCGTACCAGGAAATTTAAAAGTCTCCCAAACTAGAAAATGGCTCAATCCAACTTGCTCAAACGATTGCAAATAGAAAAAAGGGACAAAACTCTACTGAAAATGGGTTCTCCAATCCTTGCTAAACAATTCATGGAACATGATGATGAAAGCAAAACAAAATTGGCAGAAGCTTAGAAATGAAAAGGGAAATTAAACACCTCTCGGTGTGTAATGTAATGTAAAGGATGGCCTAACTACTTTCCAAAAACGAAATTATATATTGTCTTGCTGATAAATCTGTTGAAAATCCCTAATGGACTACAATTCCAAACTATCATGTTGTCTTTCCTTAGCGAATCACCATCATGGTACCAACTTCCTTGAGTCTCTTACTCCACTTCTCGCGGCTGACACCCTGCGGTAGTTGTGATGCGATATAACTCCATCACTCTTGGCGTGAATGAACTTTAAATACCGGGCATGGACTACGCTTCTAGACTTGCATTCACTCCCTTTGTCACGACCCATTCCAGGGACCATGACCGGCGTACGAAATGAACTGTCTATGGGAGCCCAACTCATCCCGCACAAGCCTCAGAGAACAGAACATTTACCCAATAATCATATTTAAAGAAATATGATAAACAAATAAAGATTTAATCTTTATAAATTAAAACAAAACACACACATATATATATATATAAACAAAACACATATATATATAGATTGTGGAAATAATTTCAAATTAAAATATTTGAAATATCAAAAACATAAACAAATCCCACAGGTACACGGTGTGGAGCATCTAACAAACTATACAAACGGGGCCCGAACAAAAGGGCAATAACTGAAACTACTAAACTACCTCACCAGGTACTGAAG
>CAODLS011042084.1:0-17254 GCA_948243855.1 Flueggea neowawraea
GAGTTAGTCATGAAATAACTCGAGTAAATCCTGGATTAACTTACTCGAGTTGACCAAAATGCTTACTCGAGTAAGTCACTTACCCAGACTACCCAATACGATCAATCACTCAAAGCAACCGATGAAAATCATTACAAAATGCATACATAGACTCTAATCAACTTTCTACACACGAATCTAGACTCAAACCCAGCCAAACAACTAGGAATCACCCGAAATCACCCAAAACCGAAGTGATTCATACCCATTTTATTCGAAAACCCTAATATGCACATTCTTACAGAAATCATGAGGAAAGAAAGGGTTAGAAACTCAATCTTACCTCAAGAGACCCAAAGGAAGTGATGAGGAACACTTGAGAGAGTTTGAGAGCTGTTGGACATAGAGAAGTGGAGCAAATGATCAGAGTCGGGTAGGTTGGGCTTCTTAAAGACGAAGAACACCGAAACGCATCGTTTCACTTTTTCACAAATAACTCGAGTTATACAAGGGTTAACTCGAGTTATATGGACTTCGACTTACTCGAGTTATAGTTCCAGAGAACTCGAGTTGTATAAGGGTTACATAACTCGAGTTATCTCTCTCATTAATTTGAGTTATCCACTCTCAAAACTCGCTACTATCAAGATTCCACAACAGCAACCACACATGCTCTAATTGTCTAACTCTACGAATGTTTGCCTTAGGAACCGTATTTGTGGAGGTATAGATGTAGACTTCCTACCTAATTATGATTCTACTAAATAAGACATGCTCAATCCTTCTCCAATTAAAATTTATTTCCTAATAGGATTCCACTTAAACAATAATTATACTTAAATAAAATTAAATTAATTGGATTAGCCCTATGTGGTTAGATGTCCATAACCTAATCAGACCAAGTTCAACTCCAATCCCATAATAGGCAAACCACTTTTTTCCAACAGCTCTCATTATCACGCCGATCACTTGGTGTTCACCAAGAATATGATCGGGACCCCACTGCGACATTCGTGTTTTTGTCTCCTACAAAAATTGACTTTTCTTTAAAAACAAACTGAATCTTTCATATTTACTTGAGAATTTCTCAATATATTTAATTTTTATAAAACTTAATAATTTAATTTTACCCAAATAAAAGTAATACTTTTAATTTTTATCAATTATTAAAGATCTTCAAAAAACTTTAGTATTATTTGAAAATTCAAAATTTTTTAAAAGATAAAATATTTTTCAATAAATAAACTTCTGTACATATTAAGTAATTATTTTCCTCAAATAATGAAATGATTCTGTAAAATAAATATAGTTATTATAAAATGTATATTGTGATAATACTGTAAAATATTAAGTGATTTGATCATTGATTTCATATTAGAATATAACCATTATAAAAAAAATAGTCTGATAAATAAGAATTTAATAAATTAGGCCCGGGCATGGACCTATTGATGAGTCCGACGATTATAAGGTACTCCTAATTGTGGCCATCGCTAAGCCAGCGAGGCTTGCTCTTACCGACAACTATAGTTATCAAAACGTTGTGACCCCATAATCAAATATAAAATGTCCCAAGGCCCCAATGAAAATAATGTCCAACCCTCTATAATCCAAAGTGCTTGCGGGAGATTTTCATGGACCAGGGTCCTATATTCGTGTTCGAAACAATTAATAAAAATAAATGATATAAATTTAAACTTCAATTGTAAATGAGTAAGTTTAAACAATGAGAACTTCGGTTCTTTGACTTGTAAAAATCTTGACAATGAACTTCAGTTTAAAACTTAACAATATATTAATATTTAATTCAATATATATTTAATATCAACAAAAAATAATTGCATATTTACTACAAAATTTTTTATATAAATATCATTATTTTTCTATCATAATATATTATAAAACTAAGTTAATGAGCTTGATAAATAAATTTGTAAACAGTTTGTTTAAGACTCCTGAGCCTAATTATATAAAACAAAACAAAACAAAACATAGTACTTGGACCAACTCAATCATAGCCCTAAATTCACCACATAACCATCCTTTTCCTTTACATATTGTTTGATATCAAATGAATTTTAATTGTAATAATTATGTCATACACTACAAAAACTTATGATAATTACGTTATACACTTCAAAAACTTTGCAAAATTTGCTATGTATGGACTGAGTATGTTTATTACAGATACACTTTATAGTATTTTCATCCGTACGGTTGTAATTGTCAGATTCACGGATATAATTTTTAAATTCACGGACTGTTGTTTATAGTTATTTATATTTATTTGTACTTGTTTATATGTGTTTATATTTGTTTATATGTTGTTTTATATATGTTTACATATAAACAAATGTAAGCAAATATAAACATATATAAATAACTATAAACAAATGTAAACGACGTGTAAACAATATTCAAAGTACAACGTAAAAATATAATTTTCAAAAATTGATATGGTGGCGTGTGTAATTTTCAAAAATTTTGTTTGGAAGTGCCTGTAATTTTGAAAAATTTGCCAAAATATGGAAAGTTGACGGCGTAAATTTAAAAATTATGATTCTAAGGAGAGTGTATATGTAGTTGGCCCAAAAAACTTTGCAAAATTTGCTCCATATGAACTGAATATGTTTATTACAGATACACTTTATAGTATTTTCATTCGTGCGGTTGTAATTGTTAGATTCACGAATATCATTTTTAAATTCACGAACTATTGTTTATATTTGTTTATACTTGTTTATATGTGTGTATATTTGTTTATATGTTTTATATATGTTTAAATATAAACAAATGTAAACAAATATAAACACATATAAACAATGTGTAAACAATATTCAAAATAATACATAAAAATGTAATTTTCAAAAATTGGTTTGCTTGCGCGTGTAATTTTGAAAAATTTGATTTGCTAGCGCATTTTGAAAAATTTGCCAAAATATGGAAAATTGGCAGCATGAATTCAAAAATTATGATTCTAAGGAAAGTGCATATATAGTTGGCCCATTTTGATTTCATTTATATTTACAGTATAATTCAGATATGGACCCAATGGGCTAGGACGAATTATGTGAAGCATGACAGGACCCAAGAAGCTTGTGAGGCAGAGATTGATCCATCTAGAGAAACCCACCACAATGTAGAACTAAGGAGAGTATAGGGGGTTGAGGTACGAGTCAACAAATTAAACAAGGAAATAATCCTCAGATTATTTTTGGCAAAGGAAGAATAGCAGCAGGACCTCTTAAACTCTTCAAAAATCAACCCTCTTAGAGAACCATGAGTTCCAAACATTTTATCTTAACCCTCTTCTGATTATTTTTTCAATTTTGGTGTCTGCATTTAGTGAATTCTTATACCATCAAGCCCATTTTCAATTGTTTTCAGTCATTGTATTTTGGTATTGTTCTAAGAGGCAAAAGACCCAAAATAATAATTTTTGTCCCTTTGATTGTTCTCAATCATTTGAATAAGAATTCAGATTTTGAGTTCAATGATCATTTTATATTTTAATCACATTTTTGGTTTAGGAACACCAAATTTTCTTAGCACACTCATCAGACTGGAAATCTCTAAATCACTTAACGGGTAGTATTGTCTTCCCAAATTTTATACAAAATAAGGGGAACAATCGAGTGGTGCATCTCGTGGGGCTCACATACAATGCTAAGAACATTACATAAAAAAGAGACTGTCGTTTTTAGTACTAGAAACAAAAAGATGAGGCCATGCAACAATAATAGCCATAGAAGAAGAATGTCACGATCTGTTTTTGGACCATGACCGGTGTATAAGACAAACCGAACCGGTGGCTCGACCTATCTCGTATAAGCCTCAGAGATTTAGAGACACTACCCACTTATTCATTTTAAAACATTTGTTGCTAATACATGTAAAATAAAAACGGGTTTACGATATATCAAAATATAATAAGACATATATATATATATATATATATATATATATATATATATATATATATATATATATATATATATCAAAATTAGTGTAAGTATATCCAAAATACAAAAAACATGGCAACTATGTAACCTTACAGCATCCCGGTGTAGAGCTCTATCACCAAAATCAAAGGAGCCGCGAAAAGGCATCACTAACCAAAATATACCTCATTTGTACCGAGATGCGGTGCAGTTGCCAAAGCCAAAACTGTGCACCTGGAATATAAGAATCAAAGATAGATAAAAAAACGAAAGGGGCTAGACCCAGTGAGGAATAGCACTCTAGAACGCCTCATACGCTCCTCATAAAAACTATTTTGAAAATAGTTCAAAAATACCACATTCAAGTATAATTGAATATATATACCTATACACGCTAATACATAGTACGCTCAAAAATCATTTCAAAAACATTCGCCATCAAAGCAGACAGTATGCATGCATGCATAATAATAATATCAGTTACAAAACAAATAATATTAGGAGTATGGGACCAAAAGCAAAAGTGTACACAAAGCACCAAAAACAAAGGCAATGTAAACTCTGCCAGCATCATATCAAAATACGTATGTTTGTCAGGACATATGGCTACCAAATCACCCCGGTAACTAGAACTTTGACAAAGCATTGGTATACCAAAGGCTACGTACCCCATAGCTAGACGTCCCATATTAAAAGCAAAATCATACTTATATATACAAAAGCAAAGGCATATAGATTGGAAACAAAAACAGAGGGGAATAATATATATATTTTTCAAAACATAGTATTGATTATTAAATCACATAATTAGGTTATTAATTTAGTGAATCCTCGGATTAGCCCAATTTCAGAATATATATATCAAACACAACAAGAACAAATACAGTTTCGAGGCACAACTTATATGTCTGAAGCTGGCATCCACTTACTGGATGTCCAAGTAAACTCGGTCAGACACCATTATCTGTGGCTGATCTCGCTGACAAGCACAAGAACCTGAAACAAATATATCAGAAATAAAGCAAAGTGTAGTACTAGTACTGTGGCGGTACCGAAATACGTGTACATGCATATGCAAATTCAAACACTCAAACAACGCCCTAAAATCATTACGGTCAAAGATCTAACACTATCCACCCAAAAATTGGAATCTACATAAAATTCTGATTTTGTGTATGAACTTTTGTAAAATTATATTTTAATCCCTGGGTCCTCGTAAAATTATAAAATAGTCCTCAAAATTTTCAAAAATTGCAATTGAGTTCTCCAAGTATTCAGAATTCTCAAATAAGCCTTCAAACTTTTAAAAATTACAAATCTATACTTAATTCCTCAAAATTACAAATTTGACTTAAAGTTTTTCAAAATTACAAATATAAGGATCGGGTTTCTAAAAGTACAAATCTATACCTCAACCTTCAAAAATAACAAATCTAAATTTAAATTTTCTGAAATTTACAAAACTATATTGTGGACAAAAATTATTCTCAAAACTACCAAACTCTTGATCCGTTCAATATCCGACATAACAAATCACCCACATTGATCAATCTCAACCTCAGGGACATGAATGTACAATTGGTTTCATCAAAACAACTCAAAATTTCCTAATTTCAAGCAAAATCCGTCCAAACCCTAACCCATTTCAAGAACTCATAAAATCTTTCGATTTAAAGCTTGATTTATGTTCATTCAAGTCCCCTCTAACCTATTCTAGCATCCTCTAACATCATTTCACCAGAAAGCATCCAAAACTCTGAACCCTAAACTAGTTTGGACCAAAACGAATTTGATGAATCAATGCACCAAAATGAAGTTTAATCCAAGAAAGAGATGTAATTTTACCTTAGAAAATGGTTAGGGATGATGGATGAACATTGTGGAGGAGTCTCAGAAGAGTTGAGAGAGTTTTGAGTAAGAGAGGAGTGAAATTGTCACGAACCATTTCCGGACCATGACTCATGACCGGTGTACGAGGTAAACCTTCTATGAAAGCTCGACCCATCTAGCACAAGCCTCGAAAAATAGAACTTAAAACTAAATCATAGCAAACAATATCAAAATTGTTTCAAATTTTAATAAAATAAAATAAAAAGAAATTCAAACTTTAGTAAAACATAAGTTTTCATAATAATAATAATAAAATCATACTAAATACCAATTAAGTATACAATATAAAAACACCCACAAATATCTCGGTGTGGAGCTCTAACATCAAAGCAAAGAGCCTGAACAAAAGAGCATCACTAACCGAAGATGCCTCACTGAATTCCTAAATGCGCTGTAGATACTGCATCAAAAAACTGTGTACCTGGAAGATGAAAATCAAAGATAGATAAAACAAAAAGGGGGTGAGAACCGAGTGAGGAAACAACACTTCATAATGCTTCATATGTGCCTCACAAAGACTATTTTAAAAGCGTTTAGAAAACAATGCATGCAAATATAAGTGTATATAAATATACACGTTAAATACATAGTAATAGTTTCGAAACTCGTTTCAAAATCTGTCGCACTCGATGCAAACAGTAGACAGGTAGGCGTAAAAAAATATCTATTACAAAATGAATTTTTGTCAAAATGGCAGAAACACTTAACAATGCGTTTAGGGCAAACCATACATAACTTGTTTGTGTTCATGTAAAAATTTACGATTTAATCAAAAAATGAATACTTTATCAAAACCAATGGTCATGCATCACAGATATCATACTGGATGATAAACAGAGTTGAAAATCACTGATCATATCCCTAGATTATATTAAAACTGTGCTGATTAGAACATATCAAAATAAACTAGCAACCTTAGGAGTCCAAACGGTACCCGACTCAAAAGGGCTAACATCGACAGGCTTAGGGGCTCTAAATAGTAGTCCGTCCACCCTAAGGGTCTTAAGATTGTAACAAAGCAGATATTGATCTAAGCACATCCGCGAGCATTGCAGTCCATGTGCTCCTGCTAGATATACCCTGTCAGACTATAGAACAATACACTACGAAAAAATGAGCAATATCACAGACTCATCAAAAATTGTTTTTACCCAAATAAAAAATATCGTGCCAAAACAATCTGACATGGGACCAATATCAAATCCAAGATCAGGATCATGCGTGAACGCTACCACTAGATCATACGTGGAATACGCCACTAGAATATATATGGACTCTGCCACTAACCAATAACAAATCATGTGTCAGGCCGGGACACATGGCTACCGACATCCTTGGTAGTTCGAATTTCTCAATACATTATTATACCCAAGGTTACGTACCCCGTAACAAATGTGTCCCTAGTTAGAATAATTAAATAAGTAATTTTACAAAAGTTTAAAGTTTCAAAACCAAACAGATACTAGTGGTTGCACCACTGACATATCATGCAATAGTCGATTTTAGAATTCAAAGAAACCACCAAATATATTTTAATGACCATATGCAATGTACATTTTATCAAAATAAATATCATAGAAAAATATCAAATTTCAGAGAATATAAATATTTCCAAAATATTTATATAAATGAAAAATATAATCAATTTCAAAAACAAAACAAATTTCCTTCAGAAACCAAGTTATTTCAAAACAAGGTTCTTATTATCAAATTTCACATAAGTCCAATTTTTAGGATTACCAATCCATTGGTAATTCCAAATTACATGCAAAGTTTTAGACACAATAAAAATAATATAGCTTTAGAAGGCACATCCTATGTGTCTGAAGCTGTCATTCCACTCACCTAGATATCCAAGCTGAATGGCGCAGTCACTCACCATTGGTGGCTGGATAATCTCGCTGACCTAGATACGAAGCTAAAACAATTATCAAAGCAAAATCAAAGATATGATGCTAGTACTATGACAGTACCAAAATGTATAAAAAATGCAAATGCCGACTTGGACTTTTGCCTAATGCTCAAATCCCCATTTCGAATGAAGATCCAACATAAAAGTTGAAAATCTAACTCCGACTTAAAATTACACTTTAGTCCTTAAACTCTAAAAAATTACAATTCAGTCCCCAAAATATTACAAAGTTATTAATGAGTCCCTAATACTCCGAAAATCATTAATAAATTCCCAAATATATAAATTAGCTCTCTAAATATTCAAAAATCTAATTTCAGTCCCTAAATGCACAATATCACTTTTAGTCCTAATGGAAAATTATGAAACTAGTCCAAATTTCGATTTAACCAACAAAAATCAAAACTAAACACCCACATTAGTCAATCTCAGCCTCAAGAGCATGAATGTGCAATTAGTTTATCCAAAACAACTCAAAATCATACTTAATTTGGCCAAAACAGCACCAAACCCTAGCCCAACCAAAGACTCGTCAATTCTCTTGTTTCAAAGTTTAATCCACATCTATTTAATCTTAAAAAATCATATTCTATTAACCTACAACATCCATTGTAGCACAAATATCTCAAAATCAGAACCCTAAGCAATATTGTAATATCCGGTATTTTTGAATTAATTTTGGTTATTTTCTAATTAATTTAGAAAATAATTTTTAATGTTGAAAAATTAAAAATTTTGTATCGTCCGCTCCACTGTGCTGGGTAACCCTTTGACAAACGACGCCGTTTTTCTTTTAGCCCTCAAGTCAACACCGCCCATGCTTTAGCCAACAACTCCGATTTTCTTTTGACTTTGCACGATTTTTGCACCACCTATATCAACTTGTTTTCTTTCTTTTTTTTTTTTTTTTCATTTCTTAAATTTTGCACTCAGTCTCCATTTCCTCTCTACCGTGCCTTGTTTTCCTCAAATAAGGTAAGGAATCTTTGGCTCAATTTCCTTAATTGCTCTGTTGAAATAAGCTTGGTTTTCCTTTCTTTTTCTGTTTTGTTGATGGCTGTTGGTAGGAGTTTAGGCTCGGTTTTGCTTAATTTTTGGGCATAATTTTTGAATTGTTTTGGTTGGATTTGAGTGGTTTTAAGATAGGATATATATGTGTACGTTGAAGGTGTTGTTCGGGTGAACTTTGTTTGAAAATTTGTTGGCTAAATCTGGACTTGTTGGACTGTTTGAATGGCTTAGGATGATGCATGATTTCTGGTTGAGGATGATGCATGATTTATGGGTTCGTGGATTGAGAAGAAATGATTTTGATTGGATGAAAACTGGAATTTACGTGTTCAAATGATTCTGGGTTGTTGGTTTCAATTCTGGGAAATTAAGAACAGAAGGAGAGATCTGATTGGTTGAAAAGTTAGGACTAAATGTGATATTTGACATGTGGGTCAAATGATAATTTCTTGCAAAGCTTGCCCAAAAGTTGTGATTTTAAGAAATTAGAGTTAAATATGTAATTTTATAAAATTGGAGAATTTAATTATAAATTTAAAATACTTAGAGGACCTCTAGGTAATTTGAAAATACGTTGAGGATTGTTTTGTAATTTGTCAGTCTCGGGGACTAAAATATAATTTTATACTAGTCGGGGACCAAAATTTAATTTTACGTAGATTTTGAATTATGGGACAAGAGTGAAAATCGATATGGATTTTGGCAACTTTGAGGGTTCGCATCTGCATCTGCATTTGCATTACTCTGCATTTTGGTATCGTCATAGTATCAGCCTCATGTCTTTGACTTTGCTTTGATAATTTGTTTCAACTGTGTATCCTGGTCAGCAAGGTTAGCCAGCCGCCAGTGGTATGCGATTTGGCCATTCAGCGTGGATTTCCATGTGAATGAAATGACAGTTTTGGACACATAGGCTGTGTTTTCTAATCTGGATATGTTTTTATTGTGCTACAACCATAGCATGTAATCTGAATAATTAAATGATTGAAAATCCTAAAAATCTAATTTATGCAAAAACTTTGTGATGGAAACTTAGTTTTCTTTGGAAAATTTTGGATGCTTTTAAAATAAATATCATGATTTGATATTTATTATGATTCTGTAAATAATTACTCTGCTTTTGGATTTTTAGATATTCTCCATAGAGAATGTTTTATTCAGTTCTCTGAAATAGTGATTAGGTTTTGAAATAAACGTTTTGCTGATACAATTATTTGATTTATGAGAAGGAAGTTTTTCCCAAATAAAGATTCTGCATAACTTGTATTTCTGCTAAATAAAGGTTGTTATTTCATTTTGCCTCTGACTTTTGAAATCGGCTTTTGCATGGTTTAACAGTGGTGTAACCACTACTATGTTTTTGAACTGATATATATATGTACTATATATATATATTCCTATCTGATTTTGATGCTTATTCGTATGCTTTGCTTTCATACTATGTATTAGTATATTTTTGTTTTCTTATATGGGACTCCTCTGTTACGGGAGTAAATCGTTACCTTTGGTATATCAATACTTTGAGGAATCCCAGCTACCAAGGATATCGGTAGTTACGTGTTCTGATCCAACACATGATTTGATATTGATTGGTGGTGGAGTCCACATCACCTTTGTTATTAGTGCTGGATGCACACATTTGCTTTAGTCCCATATATATATGTTTTGACTTTGAAACCACATTTTAAATTAAAAATGATTTTGATATTAGTCCCATTTCGGATTTGTTTTGATACGATATGCTTTGCAAATGAATAATTTGATAGTTGCGAGCTATGATTTACAAATAAAAATTATGATTTGTAAATAAAAGTTTTCATACGATTGCATGTTTGGTGTTTGCCTTGGTTGCAAATGATTTCAAAATGAATTTTGAAACTACTATTTGCTACTTAGTATGTATACGTATATACACTTATATCTACATGTGAAGTTTTCTAAATGGTTTGTGTGAGGTGTGATACTGCTCTGGAGTGTCGTTTTCTCACTAGGGATTCTTACCCCTTTCTTTTCTGTCTATTTTCTTGTATTCACATTTGCATGTAATTTGGTTGATTGCGATTTATCGGCATTCAACACCTAGTGGCATTTTGTAGTTGTAGTCGGTGCCCTTTTGTTCGGGCTCAGTTATCTGTTCTGTTAGAAGCTTCATACTGGTTTTCTGTGGGTGTATATTGTGTATTTTTATTTGGTATTTAATATGTTTATTTGGTATTTAAACTTGATTTATTGTTACCAAATATATTATTATTATTATTATTATTATTATTATTATTGTTGTTGTTGTTGTTGTTAAAACTTACGTTTTAAACAATATTTGGATTTCTATTTATAAACCTTTGAAAATGGTTTTAGTATCTTTTTCAATATTTTAGCTTTGTTTTTGTTTTTTGAGGCTTGTGCGAGATGGACCAAGCTCCCATAGACGGTTCACATAGTATGCCAGTCATGGTCTGGAAATTGGTCGTGACAAAGTTGGTATCAGAGAGTTTGGTTTCGTATTGTTTGGGTCGGTTGTGGAGCCTAGGTATATTTGATTGAGTCAGATTAATTTGCCCATGTATTCTCTTCTGATTTTTATCATTATATTGTGGCAATGGTCGACGTTCTGATTTTTGCATATGCAATCTGTTTATTAGTTGCATTCATTGATATGATTCTTGTTCGAAGTCGCCAGCTTGGGCCACCTCTGAGGCTGCTGATCATTTTGTAGCGGACTTGAGGGATTCGCATAGTTATTTGGAGGTTGAGGCATCACCTAATTTGCCACCGTCTCAACGTGCGCCGCATACAGATATTTTGAGTGCATTTTGTAGCGAATCTGAAGGATTCGCATGATTCACATAGTCATTTGAACTATTGTTCATGTTTCATTTGGATTCCATTTGGTTTTGACATCACATTTTTGTCTGCCGCATTAATCTTAGTTAGATACTCTGAGTTGGTAACGCACTCGGTGGAAGAGATTCGTTGGAGGGAATTTGGTTGAAAGTTCCTTATTCTATGAGTAGAGTACTATTTGATTTTATAGTGAGAGATGCAGCGATCTCTAAAATGATTCAAGGTTAGAATATTTGTACTTGAGGTCGTATAATGTGGTTTGGAGTTACCTCAGCAAAATTTTGAGATTTGTTATGATATGTGAACGAGGATTTTGTACTGGTTTGGAATTGAATTGCTGTAGCGTTTGACTTATTTGTATTTTGGAGAATTTAAGAAATTGAGGAAACATATGATTTGTTATTAGGTGGCTATGATTAATAAAGCTGATTTGAGATTTGATATGTCACTTGAACGAAGAATTCATGCTATGTTGAGACCGAAATTATGGTATTTTCGGATCTTGGTATTTTGGGGAATTTGAGAAATAAGACATTTATATATTAGATCTGTTATTGGGAATATTTTTGCGAGATTGAATCGAGATTCGATATCAGGGAGTAAAATGGTACAATGAGACCGTTAAGCGTAGAGGAGCTTAACGATATTACTAAGTACAACATGTTTGTGGAAATAGCAGATTAGTCTGCCAATGATGATAAGTTATGAAATAAAATTCCGTGGTTTATTGGAGTTATATTTGTTAAGATTTGAGATCGGTTTTCATGACACATATTATTGGTGTTAATTGGAGTAAATAGTACTTGGAGTACTTAAAGCTTTGAGATAGTAAGACTATAGTTAATGAAACCATTTATAGATTTATTTGTCATTAGGAGAAGAGATTTAATAATTGTTTTTTGAAAGTCGATTGGTTCGATTAACAAATTAATTTGAGAATTTATAAATTAGCTCTCCAAGTATTTAAAATTTATTATTAAATCCCCTAATTTTTTATAATTGCATTTTTAACTTTAATTCCTTAAAATCACAACTTTGGCCCAAACTCTTCCGAAATTACAATTCAACTATTTGTCAAATATCACATTTAGTCGTAACTTTTCAACCAATCACATCTCTTCTTTCATTTTTAAATTTCCTTAAATTTCCAAAATTGAGTTTCAACAATCCAAATCATTTCGGCTCAACCAATCCGTCCAGAATCATTTCGTCTCAACCAACCCAAAATCTTCATCATTTTAACCAATCAAAAACATCATCCTTCTTCCTAAATAAACCCAAAATCATTCAAACCAATTTTTACTCATTCAAGAACTCCAAGCCATTCAACACAAAGCCACACAAATCCACCTAAATCATACCAAATCGACGTTACAACAGCTATGGATATTCAAAAATCACAACTTATGCAAAAACAGTAAATGGAAGTAAAGAAACAAGTCTTGAAGTTGAAGTTTATCTCAAGGTTGAAGAAGAAAATGCACGGCAATGAAGAGAGAGAGAGAGACAAAAGAGAGACTGAAGTGAGAGAGAGATGGAGTGAATGGCAGAAATGGAGAGTAGTTGACTTAAAAAGGACAGAAAAAGGATGGTGAAATGGGCACGGAATGGGTTGTTCTGACAGAGGAAGAAAAAAGAGAAAGGAAATTTTGCCTAGTTGACACCGAACAACAGCACTGAGACGCAAACAACAGGTCCGATCACGCCAAACGACACACAGCTTGACTTCGAACGATACACGAGTGACGCGGACGACAGAAGTAAGTCGACCGAATGACGCGTCATTTTCCGTTGCGTGACATTGAACGACAGCACGCAAGCCTGCCAGAAGACCTGCAGCTTGGCTACCAATGACAGACGATCGGTCATCCGGTCTTCTTGTTTTCTTTTTCAATTTTTTCCACTAATTTTCACTTAATAATTTATTTCCAAAACACTCATAACCTTCATTAATCACCCAATTAACATCTCAAACACAAAAATTTACCCTTCAATCACCAAAAAAATAAAATTTCAATTTATCCTAAATTTAATTATTAAAATAAAATAATAATTACCAAAAAATATGGGATATTAAATTTTTTCCCCTCAAAAGAAATTCGTCCTCAAATTTTCAGACAGACCATATCAAGCTAAATTCATAACCCAAAATTTTGGTTACTAAATCCTATTAACATTTTAACTCTCCCGGACTCAAATATGCAGACATGTATCAGAAATGCAAAAAATATGCAGAGGCAGAATACAGAGACAGGAAGCAGAAGATACTGACTTATGAATCGACAGGATCAAACAGGTGCGGATATCTATGCCGCATCTCATCATCGGCCTCCCAAGTGGCCTCCTCAACTAAATGGTGTCTCCAAATCACCTTTATTGAAGCTATATCCTTGCTCCGAAGTCTTTTGACCTGGCGGTCAATAATCCTCAATGGAACCTCGTCATAAGACAGATCGGGCCTAACCTCAACTGACTGTGGTGCCAGAATATGCGACGGGTCAGGAACATACTTCCTCAGAAGTGAAACGTGAAACACCGGATGAACAGAAGAGAACTGAGGCGGTAGCACCAACTCATATGCAACAGCCCAACACAGCCCAATATCTCAAATGGACCAATATATCTTGGGCTCAACTTGGCCTTCTTCCCAAATCTCATAACACCTTTCATCGTTGATACCTTCAGAAATACATGGTAACCAACTGAAAATTCCAAATGTTTATGCTTTGGGTCAACATATCTCTTCTGATGATTGTGAGCAATTTGAATCTGTTGCTGAATCAGTCTGACCTTCTCTGTAGTCTCGAAAATAAGATTTGGCCCCAAAATCTCTCTCTTACCTGCCTCGGTCCAACAAAAATGTGATCTACATTTCCTACCATATAAAGCATCATAAAAGCCATTTCGATACTCGAATGGTCTGAATTATTATATGCAAACTCTACCAATGGCAAGTCATACTTCAACAATCTTAGAAACCAACCCCAATTATAAGCATTCTCTATCCGAACCACAACCCAAGCAATTGGAAACATTTGATTGTTTCCATCCCTTCCTATAGCACACAACAATTGACCCTCACATAAACCTTTTAAGAAACATCCATCTACACCGATTACCTTCCTACATCCATTTATAAAACCTTCTTTGCATGCCTTAAAGAAACATAGAAACATAAAAATTTCCCTTTTGTACTTTCTTCTTTGCTAGTTTCAACCACACAAGTTGAACAGGGATTTGTTCTCAAAACCTCATGTGAGTAATCATTCAAGTCCCCATATTGTTCAATATAGTTTCCTACAATGTCCTTGAAAACTTTTTTTTACCCTCTGATAAACAGTCCACCCAACATTCAGCTTATATTCAAACTTGCAAAAAACTTTTATGTCATTCACTCTCATCTCAAGTTGTTGTGCAATATTTTTTTTTGGCAAGAATGCCAAGTTGTTTGAAGTAACCATTGGATTATCATGCACCTTGTAACACGTGATTTGATGTGTATGTTTTCACAATCATTAGTCATTATTTCTATCCATACTTACATATAGCTTCCAAGGACAACCGACCAAACAATGCACTCTTATACGTTCCTTGTCATTTGAGTAATAATGAAGTCCAACACCTTTAACAATTGCATACTTAGCAACAGCTTGCCTCACTTGTTTCACATTCTCAAAACCCATGTCAATGCAAAATATAGGGACCGTACTGGTAAGATCATATTTAATTGTTTGATCCTTCTCACTCAAACCAATGTTATCTTCATCATCATCACTAACAACAAAACCGACCTCATCTTCATCTCTGCCTTCTTCTTCTTCACCCTCTTCAAAATCTTCTAAATCATCCTCTCCAAAGCTAACATCATCTGCTTCAAGAAAAAAGTTCAAGTAAGTCATCAGCTTCTTCTGGCAAGTTTTTTTCTGTGATTTTTCTCTAAGACCACTCTGCTCAATTTTCTTCTTCACTTTTTCTCTTACTGCAACCAACTCCTCGTCCTCTTCTTCACTTAAGTAAAATTCATTATAGTTCTCTTCAATAACATTACTCTCAATAGGTTGGTTAAGTCTTTTATTTGAAACTTAAGAACTCAAATCTGGAAATAATTTAATCCCTCCCACAACGTAAAAGTCTAGTTTATCACTACTCCCTACTTTCTTAACAATTGAACACAAAATCAAATCATCCATAACAAGGCAAAAATCCCCTCCAGTGTTATGATTAACCCATATATCTCCCACACTAGCATACCCAAGCTCTTTTATATAAGCTTGCATGTTCACATACGACAAGTGGTCCAAGTCAAATTTATCCTCGACAACGTCAACGTGTCCACCCACATATTGTTGTTTCCCTCGATAGTCATGAAAACTGCCTTCATGGTGAATAATCGACTTGACAAACTTGTCACCCATTTTCCCCACAAATTGGGACCACAACTACATGAGCACAAAGCAAAAGATAGAAACTACATTTGACAATGAAGGCCACAAAAACAATTTTCAATGTAATAGTCAATAATTCAATAATTAATTGTCAAATTGCAAGGCAACAGAAAGACAAAGACTATGACAAAATTCAAGTCAAATAATAAAAAATACCAAAAACTCTGGAACACCTCTAAGCCTCTGTTAGAGGAAGCTATGGCGTTGAAGGCTTGAGAGAGTCTGAGTGAGCAATCGACATAGACGTTGACCACTTGAAAAAGTGCGAGAGAGCGATTGAGAGAGACCGAGAGAGCAATTGAGAGAGACGGAGAGTTCGAGAGAGCAACTGAGAGCGATTGAGAGAAAGCGTCGATGAGCGTCGAGAGAGACCGAGATAGCGAATTAGTGAGACCGTCGACATCTTGATAGTTGTAGCAACCGTGATTGAGAGAAGGGCGATGGAGGTAGAAGCGTGGTAGACAGAGAGATCAGATTAGGGAGAAGGGGATTAAGGTTGCAATTGGGAAAGTGAGAGTAAGGGAGTAAGGTGAGTTGGCTTTCACGTTTTAAAAAATGTCCACATGGCACTGACAAAAATCTGAACAATCTCGCTTAACGTTTAGTTCATTACACACGCCGAACATCATTACGTAAATGGGCTAACTACATCATTTTAAAAAGTAAGGTGGGCTAATAGGTGAAAATAAAAGTTTGATGGGCTAAAGAGATTTTAGATAAAATTTCAGTTGGCTACATATGGGTTATGCCCTAAATATAGTAATAGTTTTGAAATTCATTTTGAAAACGTTCACCCTCAACAAACAACATGTATTCACAGCATAAGAATAAGTATCATATATGTATATAATTGAATCATATATGTATACAACTGAATCTGAAGGGGATGAAACTGAACTGATCTAAATTGAACTAAACTAATAAGTAACTAGATATGATTAACTAATGTGGCTATGGCACATGATATGGACTATGCCACCTAACACTGGATGTTTGGCTGGAGACCCAGTGTTACCACCAATCCTAGTAACTAGGCATTAACTGACCATTGGTATACCAAATAGGTCAGATGTGATAACTATGGCAATATTGAAAACATATAAAAAGTAAATGCAAATGCATGAACCAACCTAGACTGAAACTAAAAAACCTATTGCGGATGAATATCTAACTCTCTCGACGAAAATCGAACTTTGATTCAAAATTACAATTTGGTCGCTATATTTTCTTCATAT